>JAQQSJ010001323.1:0-14130 GCA_028644305.1 Xerus rutilus | reverse complement strand
AGGGGCTGCCTGACAGACTGTGAATGGCCCCTGACAAACGTACCAGCTGATTTGCACCTTGGCTGTCAGCAAAGAGATTCAGTGATCGGTTTATAGGAAAGCAAAGAAAGCAGGGCTCTGACTAAAGTCAGATTTTTTTTTAAAATCATGTAAGCATTAATTTTGCAAAGTTCTAAGCAGCACCTATAGACAGTGAATTCTGAATAATTATGCCATTTTAAAATAATCTTGAGATTCGGATTTTTTTTTTAATCAGAACTTTGAGAAATCTATCTTAGGCTTTACCAAAGACTATAAACCTACAGTGACATCTCAGCATAAACAAGTATTTGGAGCTAAAGGCTCTCAGTGATGCAGGGCCCCTGATGTACAAGTCACGCCCCTGGTCATTCATAAGCAGTTCTAAAAACACTTTAGGACATGATCTTTACTTGATCTTTTAAAAGTGCTCTAAGCAATTCAAACTGTTAGACTGATTTGTTTTTATTTTCGTTGACTATCGCAACTATCCGCTATTCTGTGGGCTCTGCCATAGTTCAGTGTTCTTAAGTCCTTAGAGAACAAATCCAGAGAGAGAGGGCCCCACAGCTAGGGAAGCACCCAGCTGGGGACAAGCCTGTGGACTGGGGCTTGAACCTGTTGTTCATATAAACAACAGGCTGTGGGACTAGAAAGGGCAGAGTGAAGAGCCCTTGGAAATCCAGAGTTAATCACACTCCCAGTGTTCAACATACCTCTGTTTAGGCTGCCCCTGACTTTACCACAAACCCAGGAGGTCACAGGGGACAATCCTGACTTCTAGGACTATATTAACTATCCCTTTCACTTTCTGATGCTTTGACATCTTAGTATCTTGCTGGCCTGAGAGGACCCGTCTCTCCTAGGACTAGCTAATTCCTAGAGACAGAATACTCACCTGAGAGTGTGCCTTTCCTACACAGACCAATCAATCCAAAGCCCACACTCTGCCCACCTTCCTTAGTCACCACAGGGCTGGCTCCCAGACAACTAGGGACAGACCTGATGCCAGAGTCTACCAAAACTATTCACACTGAACAACCCTAAGCCTGTTCACCCTGCCTCTCCCATGCCTTCCCACGGAATTCACAATTAAGGTTTTTCCCCTTGCTCTCTATGCCTGGGGACCCTCATGTCCCTAGACAACCCCCACTCCATCTCTATGATGTGGCATGTCCTCGGTTCTTAGCATCTGTGAGTGCTAACAAAACTATCTTTTCAACAAATCATCTCCTGATCTTTTCACCTTGTGATAATAAAATCTGTACTTCAAAACATGGATACTGGAATGGTAGGCAGTGACTTTGGCCTCTAAGGTCCTTACCCCCAACAGCAGCCTGTCCTTTGCTGATAAGATGATCATTACAAGCGACTGAGCCCTTCAGTCTTTCTCAATCAAGGGTCCTCATTCCAGCCATGGAAAACAACCAGTGTGGTAATTTTTTCTTGTTTTTAATTTAAAAATATATATTTGATATCTATCAAATCTTTTTAGATTCTTTTTGATTTTGAGATAAGTGTAGATTCACATGAAATTCTAAATAGAGATCCCATATACTTTAAAAAATTTTTTTAGTTGTTGGTGGACATTTATTTTTATATGTGGTGCTGAGAATTGAACCCAGAGCCTCACATGTGCTAAGCAAACACACTACCACTGAGCCACAACCTCAGCCCCCCATATACTTCTTAACCCAGTTTCCTTCAATGGCAATGTCTCACATTACTATAGTGTGAAATGGAGTGGTGATTTCCTTAATTGTCCCAAGGACGGTATATAACTAGTCCCTTTCTAGACGTGCAGAGGTTAATTTGTTACAAAGAAGAATCTTCATGGGTAATTTGGGCTTAATTTTCTTAGTATAGTGGTGAGAGGCCAAGTCTAAGGTCTAGGCACTAAGGGGTCCCCTTCATCCTGCTGCGCAGAAGCAGTTCGTCTTGCTGGGCGATGGTCCCAGTGCAGCAGGGGTCCCTGTACCTGTGGAACCCTGGAGAATCTTACCTGAGCTCGGTGCTCCCCGACCGCGAACTGTATCACTGCAAGGCCTGGGCTGTGGCTGTCCTCGATCCGCTCCACCGTGCTTGAGTCGATCTTCAGGTCGTTGCTGATCTCTGCGCTCTGGATGAAGTCTTCCGTTTTCAAGTCCTCCACCTTCTTGAGCTCTCCGTTGGCCAACTGGATGATGGAGCCTTTCATGAAGTAGGGCGGCAGCGTGGGGGGCGCGGCGGCGGGGGACGCCACCGACTGCACCACAGGCAGGTGGATCTGGGCCTGCACCATGGCTGGGTAGGCGGCCTGGGTGGCCAGGGCCTCGGGGTTGAAGTTCTCGTTCTTGGCCAGGGCGGTGGTGACGAACGTGTGAGGCACTGCAGCAAACTGGGGTGACGACGTGACTATGGCAGAGGCTGGCCCGGATGCCTCCATGTCAGTGCCGCCCACCGGGATGAGCAGGGGCTGGGTGCCAGGGATCACCAGGTGCTGGGGCAGGCTGCCAGCGTAGGTGATTGCTTGCTGCTGGCCGCTCAGGTAGCCGATGACAGGGGGTTGAGTCCCTGCGTAGAAGGCGGTGGCGGACAGTCCGACAGGGAGAGGCTCTGAAGCACTGTGCGTGGTCTGGATGACCGTGTGGGGTGACAGCGCATAGGACCGGTGGCCAGGCTTCCCTAGGTGCAGGCCGCTTTTGTCGTTAAGGGTGGACGGGGAGGCCTCTCGGTGCGTGGCCTGCTGCACCTCCAGGTCGGTGGCGGGTGTGCTGCTGTTGGGCAGGACCATCACAGAGGCTCGGACCCCCGACGGATCTCGACTGCTGTAGTCCGCAGGGCTGGGGTGGACCACCACGTGCCTGGACTCGTACGGGTGAGGGACAGCCTTGCCGCCGGCCTTGCCCAGGCCCAGGTCTGCCGAGGACGGAGCCCCGTACCGCCGACTCTTCTCCATCTCCCCGTTGAGGACCTCCTTGGTCTGCATGGCCTGCAGCCTGCTGCTCTCGGCTTTCTTGGTGGACTCCCGGGGAACGAAGTGGCCGCCGGCGTCGGTGTACTGCACGACCACCTGCGACGGGGGCCCCAGGGTGAGCGTGTGCGGGATCATCGTCTGATGTGGGTGCAGGTGGACGGGGATGGCCGAGGGAGAGGCCGCGCGCCCGCTGCTCTGCGGAGAGCTGGAAATGTGGACGTACTGGTTCTGCTGGCTGGGTGGGGGGGACCCTGGGGTGACGAGCCCCGGAGCCCTGCCGAGGTGCTGCGGCTGCGGCGGCTCAACCTTGTGTCCTGGTGCCTGGCCCAGACTGCCCATATTGGCCAGCAGGGTGGAATAGGCTTCCAGCTGGGAGCGCTGGGATGGAGTGGTGGCCCCTGCGACGGAGGCCACTGCACTGGTGACAGGGTTGGCCGATGGGGAGATCAGCTGCGAAGGGATGAAGCCGGCATAGGGCCCGCTGTACTGGGAGGACCCGATGAACTGGAAGGTGTGCGGCAAGTGAGCATACTGAACTGGGGACACGGGAGTCCCTGACTGCGGGGGAGGGTACGCCGTGGGCAGCGTGGTGGCCGCGGGGACTGACCTGGGAGCGCTGGGTGGGGAGTAGTCCAGCCCAGTGGACAACGCTTTGTGTAAACCTATTCCCTGTTGTAAACCAAGCTCCACAGAAGTCCCCGTGGGCCCGTGCCTCCCGCCCCCATGACCTCGGCCACCAGAGTTGCTGGGGAGCCATGCCACGCCCTCCGCCCGGTGGTTGTCGCTGGGCAGGGCAGTGGTGGCCTTTTCCTCGGAGGGCCGGCTGGTGGCGGGGATCTCGCGCTTCTTGGGAGGCAGGCATTCGTTGCTCCGCTCTTGGTTGGATTTCATTTTTCGCCGTCCCCCCTCCACGGTGACTGTTTCACTGTCTGGCTGGCTCTGATTTTAGTCTGATAAACGGAAAGTCACATTTGATTTCTGTAGGGGATCCAGGCTCTTCATGAGGAATCATCTCCCCGTGGGTACACTCGGCCGACAGCAGCTCCGGATTCTGAGAAGAGGAAGAGGGCAGCGAGGGGGGACAGGAAGAGAGAGGAAGGGAAGGAGGGGAAGGAAACAAAAATATCAGCCTTGGGGAAGAAACGTCCTCGGCAAGATTAAGACTAAACCCCTGGACTCAACATGCATTCCAAAATCCTGATCACGGCCCTCGGCTTGCAGCACATAAGACACTAGCCACGTTGGTTAGCACGTTCTGAACCAGGACTGTTAACACACTGAGCTGGTAGAAACTTAAAGCACATACTCTTTTTATGGAGTTAACAACTCCCCTAAGACATTTTCAATACCCCCTCTCCTCCCTTTCCTTCAAGGGAAGACCATGCATTTCTAGCTTTTCTTTTTTTTTTCATGCATTTCTTCTTTCCCTGGGTGACACAGCCCACAAGAAGGGTCCACAAGAAGGACCCTCCAGAAGATCAGTTGGGCCCTGCCCCCAGAGCCAGGCCCTGGGAGGAGCAGGTTGGCAGTGCTGAGTGGTCTTTCCTGGTTATTTCTGAATTCTCACCTGCCAGAGCCAATACTCTCAAGAACCCACCTGGCTCCAGGTCCACACTGGATCTATGTCGTCCCTAACACACACACACACACACACTCACTGGCTCAGCAGAGGCAGCCCAAAATAGTCCTGTTCTCTATAACTTTGAAAAGAATTCCCTGTACAGCCACTCATGGTAAAAGCCAAAAGAAATCTGTGAAGCAGGCAGAAAATGCATTTGATTATAGTTTTTAAAAAAACCAAATGCAATAATAGGGCTGAGGCACTGAAAGTTTTCTTAATGAGGTTACGTTCTTGCTTCATCCTCGGCTGTCTCCCCTTCCAAGCTGTCTTTGAATTTTCTCCTCATACCACCCCCTCCCTTTCTCCTTGGAAAGGGCAACTCACTAGTAACACTAGAGATGAGATCTCTTTCACACAAATCAGACTCGTGTGTGTAAACCTGGTCATACAAACAGTGACCCTGGAGCCCGTTCTTATTGACACACATCTCAGTCTCTTGGTAACACTGGACTCAATTGCCGCTACTGTGTGTGTAAACCAGTGCCCACCTGGCCTGTGCATCTTTGGAACCAGCCCACTGGGGGCTGCAGAGGTGAGCAACAGCCTGTGCTGCCATCCCGAGCACTGTGGGGCTGGACTTTGGGAATCGCAGGCCTGTGGGTTCCCCAGACCCTCTTTTCTATGATCAGATTTTAAAATAAATGCAATAAGGCCGCAGCCTCCAGCTTTTCAGCTTTCAACCTTGGCCAGGCTGAAGCCACAGTGAGATCCCCAGGGCAGGAACACACTCCTCGGCTCCCCTCCTTACGTCACCCGAATCCCAAATCTGGTGTACATCTGGTGTACACTCCTCTACTCTAACTTGCAACTCTAGGAGGCAATGATTTAATGACTCTTTCTGGTTTTGCTTCATCAACAACAGACACCAGGATGAAATGACAAATGACACACAAAAAAGCTCCTCTCCTTGATGACTTTGAGCAACATGGGGAGATGGAGTTTTAGGAACTTAGTGTCACAACAAAGGATATTTCACACAACAAGAGAGGCACTTAATGACTATACAACAAAAATTAAAAAGACTTGAGATATTAATGCTCAGGAAAATGACGGACCACCGCAGCATCCAAGGAGTTTACCCTCCCAACCTGCAGGTCCTAAATCCCTTCATTCAGTACAACTTTCTCTTATAAAAAGCACAGCATATAATCTATATCCAGTGTTTACAAATCAATTACAAGGACAGAATAAAATGAAACTACAAAAGCATCCAGAAAGTTGCCCCTCGAAAAGTAATTATAATGACCTTTTATTTTCAGACTCCAAGAGTCACTCTGGAGAAAGGAGATAGTCCCCCCCTTCTGGTCTTTTTTTTTAAAACATTTATTTTTTAGTCGTAGGCGGACAGAATCTCTTTATTTTATTTTTATGTGGTGCTGAGGATCGAACCCAGTGCCTTGCTGCATGCCAGGCGAGCACGCTACCACTGCACCATAACCCCAGCCCCCATTCTGGTCTCTTAAGCAAGGAGCACTCCTTTCAGATATCAGAGAGAACTGTTCCAGGCGCCCCCTGCTGGTTCCATAGCAGAACAGATAAAACAAAACAAAACAAAAAAAACCAAAACCCACAGGATTTTATTAGGAACGTTCATGCAAGAGTGATATGTCAGAATCTGAAATGAGAACATTTGCATACAGTAGGCCCAGCCAGTAAGGGAATAGGTTAATTAGCTCAAGGCAGCTCTGGGGAAGAAAAAAACAGCAGCATAAAAGTCATTTCAGAGCCAAGTAAAATGTCAAACACATTCAGGAAGGGGCCTATTAGCAATGGAAATGTAAAATGCCAGTACAAGTGAATGCACCACATACCAAACTAGGAAACCCCTTGGAAGGTACTTTAAGAACCCAGCTTTCATAAATCCGGGAAAGAATGCCGAGTTGCTTCTCAGCAGTGCAGGATTTAATTTATATTGTTTGAGAGAGGCTGGTTTCATGGGCTTAAATGCTAACTGGGCTGGACTTCTGCAATGGACCACGAAGACATATCAGCTTTGACACATGAATTCATGTTTATTCTTCTTAAACATTATCCATTAATAAACAGCACCTTTTCTAGAGATTGCCAATGACAACTCAAGGATACATTTAAAAAGAAGCTAGAGTGACTCAAGTTTAATTATATGAATTGCAACTCATTCTCTTCTAAATTTATTAAAAACTTTTTTAAAAAAAGATATAGGGGCTCATTGTGTTGTCCAGGCTGGTCTGAAATTCCTGGGCTCAAGGGATCCTCCTGCCTCAGCCCCCCCAGTAGCTGGGGCTACAAGTGTGCACCACTGTACCCAGCCTTCTCCTAAATTTAGAACTGTTTGCCAGTGCAGCCTTGAGGAGCAAGGACTCTAATTCTAGGTTATGTGTCACTTCTCGGTGCACTCTGAGCTCTACTGTGTACATCTTTCGTTAAAGGGGAAACCTGAAGGTAGCAACTGGATCTTGCTGTATTTTCAATAAACCACCAGAGGGCGCCATAGTACACCACCACCGCATTACTGGTACCTTGGGTGATTATTGGGATGAAAGAGGAGGTAATTTATGAATGTGGAAAAGTAGAATAGGAACACGAAGAGAAAGAAAGCCAAGAGAGATAGGAAAGCAGAAAAGAGGAGAACAGGATGTCCACTTTTAGGTCTCTTTCTACTTGCAGACAAAAGGCCTCTGTGTCCTGAACTCTCAGGGGTACTGCCGCTCATCCCTGAGCCCACCTGCCAACAACAGGAAGATTTCTTTGAAACATGAGCCACACACAACGCTATGAATGCTAAGTGACCAAACCACGTATGAATCACCTGCGGAAACACCCTCAGAAAAGGGAAACCGGAAGGCAAGTTAATAGATGAACCAAGACCAATTTATTTAGAGCTTACTACCTATGGTTTAGCTTGGCAATCACTGCTCTGAGTACATTCATCTCAAGCACTTATGGATTTTTAAATGTAGCTTTTACATTTATATTTATTTCATTATCAATATTTTTAAATTTAGCTCAGTAGTAATTTGCCTTGGTAGTTGAAGTCTTGTCCTCAGACCAGGAACACCAGAATCCCTGGAGTGCTTTAGAAAGGCAAAAATTGGGGCCCCAACCAGAACCTGCACATTAATAAGATCTCCAGGAGATTCAGAGGCAGGGTAAAAAGAAACTCATGACTACATTTTCTACACTTTTTGTTACCGGAAATTGAACTCAGGGGCACTTTACCACTGAGCCACATCCCTAGCCCTCTTTTGTATTTTCTTAGGAGACACGGTCTGATTTGCTTAGCACCTCACTTTTGCTGAGGTTGGCTTTGAACTTGTGATATTCTTGCCTCAGCCTCCTGAGCTGCTTGGATTACAGGTGTGCACCACGGCACCCCACTTACATTTTCTACTTCTAAACTCTTAAGCAAATGAAACACCACTGGCCCCTTTTGAATGCAGCAGGCACAGGGAGCCACACTGGGTGCTGCGTGCACACTGGAGCTGACGGAACCTCACAGGTAAATGGCTGACGTTCAGCTCTTGACCTTGGGTTCATCAAACCCAACACAAGTCTACCTAATAACTGCCCCTTTTCTCCTGGTTCCTTTAAAAATGACAGGGAAACATGTTTTTAATAAATTTTATGAACTCAATCAACTCCAGGAAGAAAAATGAAATTGTTTAACAAAGGAAGCCCATACTTATATCTTTGCTATCCTTCCATTTCAAAAATGCTTTTGCTACTATCACAGATCCAGACTGAGAGGGGAAAGGAAAATGAGAAACCTCTGTGCTAGAGAAGTGAGGATATGTGTCCGCGGATTCCCAGTCTTGCAAACAAACAACTGCTCAGACGAGAAGACCCCTCTAGAATTTGATGCATAAAGCCCTAACTATGCATTCCAAGGCTGAGGAACCACTTGTGGTCCTGCTTATGAACACAACCCTGGGTTCCTCAGCTAAAGTGAACCCATGGCTGCTAGCAGGGTCTGTCTGTGCACAAACAGGAGGAAAAGCAGATGCACTTATGCCTTCCTGATCTGGAAATCTGGAATCTGAAATGCTACAAAGTCTGAAGCTTTTGGGGCACTGACATGACGCCACCAGCAGAGAATTCCACACCTGACTTCACATGACAGGTTGCAGTCAGAACGCAGGTACACCAAAAATATTATATAAATGACCTTCAGGTGGTGTGCGTAAGGTGCATGTATGCGAAACAAATGAATTTTGTGTTTGGACTTGGGTCCACCCCCAAGGTATTTTATTATGTGTGTTCAAACATTAAAAAAAAAAAATCCAAAACCTGGAAAACTTTTAGTCTCAAGCATTTTGGAGAAGGGATCCTCAACCTGTACTGAAAACTGTGTATGACCCTCAAGGAGGCAGAACACCTGGACATAATGTCAGAGGTCACCAGGACAGGGCAAGGGCTCGTGAAGTACTAACTCACCAATCTCCCTCCAGTTTTATTCCATCATCAGAGGGGAAGATGTGTGTAGCACCCTGGCAGAAGGCACCTCATTTTGGGTAATCATTAAAAATAAGCCCAAACCTGGCATCCTTAGAGTATCCAGGGTGGAGAAAGGTGGGCTGGGTGGCAGACATAATTAGATACCTTCTGGCTGACTGACAGAGCATGCCCCAAAGGAAGGGGATCACACATTTGTTCATCAAGCACTGCGTTTCTAGGAGGTACAGTGGACCTTAATTGTTCAATGTCAGCGTGAAGCAAATGGCAGGCTACAACTCTATTTTTAGTTCTGTTCTATTCAACATTTTATTAGTGTTTTGGTTATCATATTTAGAGGTAACAGAAGGCTGGAAGGGACACTTAATGTGTTGCGGTTAATATTCAAATATATCCTCAGAAGCTGGAGGCAATGGCACAGAACCAAGAAAATTAAGATTAATGAGAACACATCCAAGTGCCTACCCTTGGTTTCAATAGTGTAATTAGCCTGGTAGAAGGGGTGGAGAGATCTGGCTTAGGGACGGTTCAAATGAAAAGCCCAGGAATTTTCTATTTCATGATACACTCACTATGAACCAGCAGTTTGGTAGGATTCTGAAATGGCTGAATTATAAGTTTCATTTAAAAAACACAATGTTCAGAGCTAAGAGAAACACTGGATATGTCTTCATTTCTATCACAGATGTGACTATAGATAGTACTGGTTACACCCCCGCTAATGAACTGCTGACCAGGGACACTGGACGATGGGGCATGTCCAGGGTGGAGCAGCAGGTTGGCGAAGGTCTGGATGCACAGACACCTGCTGACAGCTGAGGCTGCGGGGATGTAAGTACAGAAAGTGTGACACCATTAGAAAGAGTCAAAGCTGTTAGAAATGGGCAGGCTGCCTGCTGAGACGGGTCCCTGTGCCATGCCGAGTATGGACATCGTCAGGACAAAATGGGGGACCCTGCCCTGGTTGGGTGTTTGAACTATCTATTCTGTATTTTTTTCCCACTATGAATATTTTGAGGCTGATTCCATCCTGTTTCCAGATGGCTTGCTTGTGAGAATGGCCTACTTTTGCAGTTTCTTCTGACTCTGTCCTCAGTGGAAACCGGTTATTGGTTTTGTCTTCCGTTTCTAACCTGGAGCCTTGCTGGGCAGGTCCAGGTCCAAACTGAGAAAGGCCACTGAATGGAATAAAGGCCCCATCTAGGCCTGCCCAGGCCAGAAGCCAGCTGGGGAGCAGATAGGAGCCGGCATGACCCTGCAAGCCTTACCCCAACACCCTCGAGTTTTTGCACCCTGACTGTAACTCCCTCGTCTTGCTCTTCCAAAAACATGGTGAGTGAGAAGAGAAAATGCAAGAAATGACATGCAACTTGTGATCCATGCTGGAAAAAGGCTACACAGTGCCCAGGGACAGAAAGAGGAGAGAAACACCAGATATATCTTCATTTCTATCATTAATAAAATAGTAGTAGATTGAGACCTCCCCAGCCCCGAAAGTCATGCCCACCCGGAAACTGTAAAGGTGACTTTAAAAGGATCTTTGCAGATATAACTAAGGATGATATCATTCTGGATTATCCAGATGGGTCCTAAAGTCAACCACAAGCATCCTTAGAAGGACAGCGGAAGATTTGAGTTGCACAGATGAAATGTCTTTGCACAGATGAAGACAGAGGCAGAGACTGGAATCATGCAGTCCTGTCCCAAGCTGAGGAACACATGGAACCACCCTGGAGGCAGCACAGCCTTGTCAACACCTTGAATCAGAACTTGGACTTGCAGAAGTATAAGAAAAAATAAGACAATAAATTTCTGTTATCTTACTCCACTGCAGCAGCTGGAGAAAATGAATACAAATAGCTTCCATTAACTGATCAACTACTACATGGTAATAACCCTAAACATGCCCCTTACTCCTCTAAGTGGGGACACTGAAGCTTGTTCAAGAACAGAATCAGAGGTAGAACTAGCACTGGAAGCCAGCTTTTTGCCCTTTGCAATTCTGATGCAGGGCACACTGGTATGTGGGCGTGCACTATGGTGAGGGCAGCTTAATGACAAATAGTTTTTTTTTGGGGAGGCAGAAAAAGGATGGAATGCATAAGAAGCAGTGGGAGAAATGTCCAAAGAAACTATAGCACATAGAGACAGGACCACAGCTGGGGTGGCACTCAGTCACACAGGCTAGGTGACTCAGGAAGAGAGATCAGGCTCTTTGTATTTCCCAGGCAAGCAAGTTGGGGACCCCAGGCCCAGCACCCAAGCTCCATGCCACTCACCAAATTGCAACCCAAGTCTCAGCTGTTCTGGGGCCAGTAGGGGGCACCTGCCCACAGCAGGAGGCAGGGAACTCTGAGCGCCAACACCCCTTCTCAACAGGCTCCTGTCCTCTGGCATCGCAGAAAGTTCAAGTCTGCACCTGCCAGGCTCCCTGCAAGAGGCAGCAGTGGTGCCCACCACAGGGGCCTCGCTGGGCATGGAAGGTCTTGCTGGGGTGGTGCTCCTGGCAACAGCTGGGATTTCAGTGGGTCAGGGCAAGGCAGGAGAAGAGACCTCACCACTGACACTGTCAGCACTGTGAAGAATTATTTTTTTGGCCCGTATATTTGTAGCATTTTTTTGGCAATTAAATTTAATTTGGATGCGCACACTGGCTCAGGCTCCCTCTGCATCTGGGGCAGAGCTGTCCCTCTGATCAAGGCCTTGAGGAAGAGGCTGGAGGGGGTCCTCAGGATACTCGCTGCATTGGCTGTGCTTGTCCACTGGCCACCTCCTCCCCGTCCTTGCTTGGGGCGCTGTTGAATGCTGCTACCTGTCAGTATAATGGAGATGGCCTTTATCAAGCCTGGGGTAAACTTTCCTGAGCTTCTGCCATTACTGTTCCCAGTCCACAAGAGGATGGTACTGGGAGTGTTTGTAGTGGGTTTTGCCACCTCCAGCACATGGGGACAGCTGTCCTGTGGGCAGGGTCCAATGCATGGCTTCATAGCACTCCTATGTGAACACAGGAGGACTGGCTTGGACCAGTAGGGAGGAGGGTGAGCCCCAGGGGCTGTGCAATCCTAGCAGCGGTTCACACAGAGACGTGGCTGCAGCATCTGCGTCGCCAGTGTCCTCTGGCGGCCTGCCCACGCTGGAATTCCTGGAAAGGCTTAAGACGGAAAAATAACCATCTGGATCCAAACTGGTCCCAAGTGAATTGTCGAGCAGAGGTCAAGTTGGAGTTTTAAGAAAAGCTGGAAATGCCTGTCTGTCAAGACCTCTCCGGGCTCAGCACACGAGCTAATACCTCTCTGCTCTCAAGTCACCCTCCTGCCAGGAGAGCTTCCAGCCGGCACTCCAGTGACCGCTTATGCACCACTCTGGCTGAAGACCGGGAACAGTTCCGGGGACGGGGAGAGGTCCACAATGCCTGCCCTTTGCGGTTCTCACTCTGGTCTAGAGTGATCTGTTTAAGGACACGGGAGGTGGCCGCCTTTGTGGTCTCAGCCCTCGGCCTACTATGATGAGAGCTGGCCAAGGCGGCCTAGCTGGAATCAGGATTGGGAGGACGAGGAGCTGGCACTTTTGATACAAAGTCCTCATTCCTATAGCGACACATCGCACTGCAGAATTCATAAAGCCACTCCTTCATAGCCAGTGGTATAGTTATAATGTAAAATATAATATTACTACCATCAACAAGGACCCACGTGTGGGTGTGGTGGTGCACATCTGTAATCCCAGCAGCTCAGCTAGGGAGGCTGAGGCAGGAAGATCACAAGTTCAAGGTCAGCCTTAGCAACTTAGCGAGGCCCTAAGCAACTTGAGGAGATCCTGTCTCAAAATAAAAATAAAAATGGGGATGTCTCTACTACCAATCAATCAATGAAAGAAAGAGAGGGAGGGAAGGAGAGAGAGGGAAGAAAGAACCCACAGAGTTGTTCCAAGGGCAGTCTATGAACTTTATTGGGCTGTGTAACTCAGTGGTAGGTGCTTGCCTCGTATGCACAAAGCCCTGGCACCACATAAAACAAACAAGGGTAGGCTGTGGTGCTACGTAGAGGGCAGGTTCAAATTCAGGCTTTACTACAATCTGCATACGTACTTGTTTTTCTCTTAATGTGCTTTTTATTTTACTCAAAGTTACATGTGCCCCGGTTTAAGGGGGCAAGTACTTCAACAATGCAGAATCTTGTAATGGGGAAGAATTAACAACATCCGGAAACACCAGGCACACTCAAATGGTGGCCATTATTACATTCTACCAACTCCTCCTCCTGGCTTCCTAGGAGGAAGGCACTGGAGGTGTTTGTAGTGGGTTTCGCCACCCCCAGCACATGGGGACAGCTGTCCTGTGGGCAGGGTCCAATGCATGGTTTCATGGCACTCCTATGTGAACGCAGGAGGACCAGCCTGGACCAGTAGGGAGGAGGGTGAGGGGAGGACATTTATCTGCTGCCCCTCTCTCCTATTTCCAGGATGACATCAACACAACACCTTCGAACCACGATCTCAAACATCTGCGTCTTGTGCAAAAGAGAACAATGGATGTTTGAGAAATTTTCTTTCTTTGTCTGATAGACAGGACTCTATTTGTAACAGTTTCCAACATAGGTCCCCTTTCACACCATAAAGCATGAAAGCATTTCCTCAAAGAAAATGCACAGAGAAGCCAGTGGCTAGGCTCCAACATGTCATTTCCTGGTAAGGGTTAAGTGCCAGGCCCCGTGTTCCTCTCTGCCTACTCTTCTACAATACTTTTTAGATGAGTAATTCCCAAAAGGCGCAGTGGGAAGGTGCAGGCTCTCCTCTCCACAGCCACTTCCGGCGCACTGCTTGCATCCCCTCCAGGCCTTCCCACACACCACAAGGCTGATGACTTACAAGAGCTCAAGGACATGGCTCTGGGTTCTACTGGCCACCGGGAGCTGACATTTCTGAGACGCTAGAGGGACCAAGTTTACCAACAGAGAAGCTGAAAATCTCCACCAAGTCAGAAAGAAGGTGCCTTTCTGGAATTGAGGCACCCGGAGAGTAATTTAAATGAGACTGTGCGGAAGAAGAGCTGAAGCCTCGGGGTGAATCATAAACCATCATGCCGCTCCTCCAGGGCCCTCGTCCC
>JAQQSJ010001322.1:0-14131 GCA_028644305.1 Xerus rutilus | reverse complement strand
TAGTGTGCTGGGCACAGCACAGCACCTGTGCGTGGACTGACGCTCAAGCAGCCTTGGGCTTCTGTACACACTGTTCCCGACAGCTGGGTCATCACAGGATGTGAGGAACGCCATGACTGGTCACAACCATCCAGAACGTGTTCCATTTTTTCAGGTGAGGTAACGGCTGGTTTTCAGTTGGTGAGAAAGTTATAGGGCTTTGCTCATAGAGGTCTGCATTCTAATAGGGCTTAGAAATTGCAATAATCGTATTGTATCTCATGTCTGCTTTATTTTGTTAATTCATGTTATATACATTTTCTCTCATACTAATTAATTTTAAAAAAATGTTTTTCACATGTCACTTTATGCTGACATTTTCCAGTTGTCTGGGGAAAAAAATCTCATGGAATAATTAGTCTGATGATGCCAACGAGCTTTCCTTTCTATGAAGAATGCCACTTTTTATCACATCCCTCTGAAGATCGAGAATCTCTCAGTTAAGCCAGGTATGGTGGCCCATGCCTGGAATCCCAGCAACTCAGGAGGCTCAAAGCCAGCCTCAGCAATTTAGGAAGGTCCCAAGCAACTTAGTGAGATCCTGTCTCTAAATAGAATATAAAAAAGGACTGAGAGTGTGGCTCAGTGATAGAGTGCCCCTGGGTTCAACCCTGGTTTTAAAAAACTCTCAATTAAGTTGGGCACGGTGGCACACACCTGTAATCCCAGCACTTTGGGAGGCTGAGACAGGAGAATTGCCAGTTCAAAGCCAGCCTCAGCAACGGCGAGGCGCTAAGCAACTTAGTGCGACCTTGTCTCTATATAAAACACAAAATAGGGCTGGGGATGTGGCTCTGTGGTCAAGTACCCCTGAGTTCAATCTCCAGTACCAAAAAAAAGAACTCTCCATTAAAATTTTAATAATTGTAACTGCTCACTATAACTCTAAGAAACGGATGCTTATTTTTATTAGTATATAAGTTATCCATAACAGTGGGTTTCATTTTGACATAATCATACATGCAGGGAATACAATTTGCTCCAATTCAGGCCCCAGGACTTGCCCTGTCTATCATGGCCTGCCTTTTATTCATTCATAGATTTTTAAGTAGTGCATTATGGATTCATATCATTCACACAGGTACACAGGAAAGTTTGGTCCAACTCATTCCCATTCTTCCTTTCCCATTCCTTGAGTGAATTCAAGAAAATGGCGTTGATACCAACCTCTGAGCACGCTGTCACCCAGACCACGCTACACATCACTGCTACCTTCTGCTGCTGTGCCATCTCCTATGGCAGTGTCCTGGCTTTCAAAATCTTCACTGCATCTTCTGATTAATTTTTATCATCTACATTTTTGAACTGTCATTACTTAGTTCCTGATTATCATTCAACCATTAGTTATTTAGTTTTAACATTTTGAAGCTTCCGATAGAGTCTGCCTTTAAGTTTGCTCCTTTGGCTTATAATACTTCTCATCATGTGAGAATTTTGGAATAATCATTATGCTGAAGCAATTATATACAGTGAATCTGAAGTTAAGGCACATATAAGAACAATCCAAATCAATGCTGAAATTGATAATACACAATATTGTGCTATATCATTGCATATCTAAGTTATATTTCCACTTTCATTGATTAACTGATGAGCATTATACAGTTTTGTCAGGTACATGCTGCCTAGGTTCAGTCGCCAGGGGATAACTGCAGTGATCAAAAATCAAGAACAGCAAAGCAACTAAAGGTCTGGATGACTTAGGTATGAGAATCTGGGTTGCCCCACCAGGAAAGCAAACCACAACAGCTCAAGTTTTGGAAATATAAGGGAAATCTAAACTGAACCATTGAGGAGGAAAATGAGGAATCTTAATTGTGTCCTTGAGACCAACTTCAGTAGGTTACTTCCCTCATCCTCTTGACTCACGATCTTTAGGTGACAGCTAGCCACTGCCTTAGAGATGCTGCGCTGATTGGAGCTGTACTTCTTACAATAAGTAAGTGCATCTTCTCAAAAAATATATATATATATGGAAGCCCTATATTATGTAATACAGGAGCTAAATATCCTGGAAAGCACATGTAGATGTGTATTAGATAGAATTCATGCAGAACCTCAGATAATTCTAGTTTCCAGGACCTCAGATGTTTGCTTAGTTTGGTTTCTTGTACTCCCAATAAGCTGTTACCAAAAATGGATGAATTATGTGAAATTTTTATTTAGTCCCTCGGTTTAATATTTACCACATCTTTCACATGACATAATATTCAAGGACTTAGGACATAATAAAAGGACAACTCTCAATACTGTAATCCACAGAATTCAGTCATTCTTCATCAATGTGAGGACATCTGGGGATATTACACTAGCTCTGCTCGTCACTGGACATCAGCTCTTGAGCCTCTAGGAAGGTGTAGGGGAGACAACAACTTCGAGTGATCGAATGCTGGGTGTCAGGAAAGTGAGAACTTCTACAGCATGTATTGCTTCAAAAAGAACCTGATTCTTTCCCCAGGAACAGAGAACATTCTCTAGCCAAGTGGACCCCTGGGCCTGATGCAGTGGAAGAAACATGCTCACAAGGAGCCCAGCAGACTCCTCTGGGCGAGCACAGTGTCAGCATCCCCTCAGGGTCCTCTCACTACCACGAGCACACGCATCTTTATCTCTGCCAAGTTTCCCTGGAAGCCTCCACAGTTCTCTTAAACTCTTCTAGAACTGTTTTATAAAATTTTACCTGGAATGCAGGAAGTCTATAATGATGACTTTTCTATAATTCATTCATCACTATTTTTCCATTGTTTCACTTAACCTATTTTTCAAAAAGTAAATGCTAAAATCAAATTATTTTTCAGCCTCAACCTTCTTGAAACTACGTCATTTTCAATGCACAGCTCTTCTCCCTGCATTAAAGGGAGAAGCCCTTCTCAAACTACAATAAATCTGCATCTTTCTGCATGACAGCTTCTGTATGCCCTGGCCATCAATATGTGATGATCATTTTAATCAAGAGTCATTAGTAATATTCTCCTAGCGCAGCCTCATGGTCCACACTGTCGCTCCTACCCATTGCCAATGGCTATTCCAAGGCCTATTATGTGGCTGGCAGTCTTTCTGTTCCACATCAACCATAATTCTCGTCTCACAGTAGGGAGCCTGGACCTCTAAGCAAAAGAATTTAGCAGGCAGAACAGACCCTAGAGCTCCCATCAAAACAGTGGCACTGATAAATTCTTCCAGAAGTCATTTTATAAGTGTACCATTTACCCAGCAATGTGAGAGGCTGAGACAGGAGGATCTCAAGTTGAAAGCCAGCCTCAGCAAAAGTGAGGCACTAAGCAATTCCGTGAGACCCTGTCTCTAAATAAATCCCCAACAAATTAGGGTTGGGGATGTGGCTCAGTGGTGGAGTACCCTTGAATTCAATCCCCAGTACCCCCCAAAAAAGTGTGCCATTTAAATTACTATGATCATCAAAGTAAATATTTGCTTCAGGAGAACCTGCCCAATGAAAAGACTCAGGACAACAGGATGAGGGGTGGGGATGTCGTGAAGTCCCCAAACCTCCTCATGCAGCCTTTCAGAAGAGCCACAATCACTCCAGGTAAAGCCATTGGGGCATTTGCATTTCTTCCTTCCGTGTTAGTCTTATTCTCAGGAGAGAACCTCTTGACTGCAAAACTTAGATAAAATGTGTCACTATCACATTCCTTGTATTTTCTCTCCAAATAAAATACACATCCATATAAAACTAAAAGCTTCATCCCTATTCCTAAAAGGCTTAGGAATAGCCAGGAGGAGGACATAGAGTGCCTGCACGTGGCTTTTCCCTGCCCACACTCAGGCTTTGAGTCGTTGAGCAGAAGGACGCAAGGTCTGAGGACAATTTCCATTCCACCACTGAGAAAAGTGCCCAAAGGGGACGTTTCCCTGCCGACCCTAGATGGGGCTTCCCGGGTTCCTGCGCTTCAGTGCCTTTCAATTCTGAGTCCACACTTGTCCCTAAGGTTTCTTTTTACTGTTTGCCAGACACTGTTTTTATTGCAACTATAGAAGCTAAACTGGGAGGAGGAACTCCAAATTCAGAACAGTCCTCACTACTTGCCTAAAATCCATCCATGTGGGCAAGCACCTGTGCCCTCTCTGCAGCAGGCTGCCTCAACTTCAAGTTCAGAAGGCACAAGAAGCATGCATCTTCTATTGCATTTTCCCATGGCCTGAATTCTCTTTGGTATTATTTCCAGCCTCTGACCTTAGTGGGATAGTCACTGAGCTACATGAAATTAATTAGAATTTTTTCATTTTAATTAGTTTTAGAATTCTTCTGTCAGGAAAACTGATGACTCTGTGTGGTTGTATCCCAAATGTCAAATAGCAAAATTAATAAAAACATTTTAAGCAGTGACCAGAAGAGGTCAAACACATCACAATAGACATGTGAGAAAAGCTGAATAAAATTCATTTGTTCCTATGTTTGCTTATTTTGTGCAAAAGGAGATTTAAGAATGCATAATGGTTATCTTCAATTATGTAAAAAGCCATCATGTAGAAAGGTCAAAACTTGGATAAAAAGGTAAGTGCTATAAGGTACCCAAGTTCAATGTGAGAAAGCATTTCAACTACAATTTCCTTAAAAGGGAACTACCCAAAGGGTGAAACACAAAGTTTTCCACTTCTGGAAATGTTTAAGTAGCAGCATAAATGACATTTGTAAGAAAAGCTAGAGAATTCAACTCTCAGAATGTGTATTTCTGTGTGCCTCAAACTACAATGTAGTTGCTCTGTTTCTCATTCACAGAATAATGCTATCTAATATCTATTACATCCAAAACATGTTTCATGCAAGCTAACCATGTATTGAAAAAGGAAAAAAAAAAAAAAAAAAAAAGACAACCTCCTGAAAATTACCCCCAAATGTTGTGCTCTTTGCCTTTTGAGTTCCTTTTTAGAACTATACTGCTTGGATTCGTGTCTTGCATATTAAATATAATTGATTTTTCATGTATGATTTACCATTTTCAAATAGAAAAAAGTCATCTAGGACAAACCAGCAGCAGATGCACACACTCACACTAGACTGGCAAATTCAAGATGGCCTCATCTCAGAAACAAGATCAGATTTTTGGCTACAATTTTTATAGTAACATGAACCAAATTTTTCTGCCATCATTTCTATGATGGAAGATTTAAGTTCTGTATTTATAGTATTTAACAAGGGTGACAGGCACATTTTTATGCAACTTTTCTAAAAAGAGATTCCACATCAGTGGTTGATGAAGTAACTAATACAAGTTTCTGTTCCTAAGGGCAATACATGCACAATAAAAACAAATGTTTTATAACAACAGTTTAGTTTACTTCAGTGTTGTGGTATTGTTCTAACCATATCACACAAAGCTCTGGTGATGTCATCTGTGTATAAAACCAATGTTGAGCCTGTAGCCAAGAAAACATGGATTGACAACTCCAAGCAGCCACATTCAATTGTGCCTCATTTCTAAATTAATCATTCTCTTTCTCACTCCCAATTTCAATATTTTTATAACTAAAAACAACCTTCAAATTTGACTACTAAGAAAGAAAGCTTAGCATCCTACCTACATATATCAAAGGTATCTATTGTTATGAGTGTGGACTGCCTAAGTTTATAAAGAAGTAAACTGAAGTAAACCCATTACAGAGGAAAAAATTGTGTTGCCTCCATGGAGGACTGGATCTACAAATGATTTGGGGGATTTAACTAATTAACTTAAACAATTAGAAATTAATTGATCTGGGGAAATGAAAGTAACCAGAGAATACCATGTCATCCTAACTCATATCAAGGCAACTCAAAATCAATATTCAACATTCCAGCCTGAGATAATCCAGTAATTCAGCAATTGTTTATATAATTCAACAGAGACCAATGTCCAGGTCTCATTCCTTTGTCCTCAGTTAGTACTCATATTAGTCACTACTTGAAAGAATACAAAGTGTACGCTTACTAAGAAATCCTTTGCTAACATACCTTTAAGTTGCTACATACCTGTTATAATCTCTATATACCTTTAAAACAACTATTTTCATTGAACTTGACAAAAAAATCACATGGCAAAGTTATAAAGTAATTCAGTCTGCTAACTGGTTGACTAGCTTTCAAGAGTGACAAACTCTGGGTAGAAGAGAAAAAAATAGGAATTACATCTCTACTATTTTAGAAATAACAGACTTATTTTCTTCCAAATTTGAAACTCAAAGCCCAGATACTCTTTTGAAGGGTACAGAATGTGAGGAAAATATTCAACAGATCTAAGGCTATTACAACTCCAAGCAGGCATCTTGCAATCTG
The DNA here is from genome assembly GCA_028644305.1 of Xerus rutilus. Classification (NCBI taxonomy): domain Eukaryota; kingdom Metazoa; phylum Chordata; class Mammalia; order Rodentia; family Sciuridae; genus Xerus; species Xerus rutilus. The sequence goes on along the minus strand of JAQQSJ010001322.1, from coordinate 7,818 downwards.
CTCTAAATTGAAAGGAACGAGCTAAGAACATCATGCAGTGTTCAGTTATCAACGCTGTTCAGTATTGAGGAACATCAACAAGGACACATTCAGAGATCAGTGGTCAGGCGGAAAGGTCACTTGAAACTATGGCTAGAGGAGCAACTGAAGGAAGTAGAACTGCTTAATTTGGAGCAAGAAGAACCAGTGCATCAGGTAAGAGCCAGAGGCCATATTTTCAATTCTGCATGTTCTCATGGATAAGAAAGTCTAGAAATTTTAAGTTACAGGCATACAAACTTAGGTCAATAAAACATTTTAAAATCCGTATGTCTAAAGATAAAGTTGTCCACTACATAACAAACCATCTATCACTGGAACTATCCTGGTGAGGCTTGATAACTACTTGGTAGAGAAGTCACAGAGGAGGCTCAATCAACTGGTAGAGGACACCCGCACTGCGTGAGTTTCACGAGGCTTTTTCAATATTAACATTCTGAATTCTAAACTCAGGCATCTCACCATCTTCCTACAAGGTAGGTTCCCACTACTTCTTTGGAGAATCTATTGTAATCATGGTAGAAATGGGGATGTAGAGTCAGAGGTCACAGAAAATTAAAAGATGGAAGGGTCCAAGTGTTTCATGAAGATCGGTGCGTGCGCGCGCACACACACACACACACAAAATCCACGTCTAGGCCCAATTTGAACTCACAAAAATATTTAAAGGGAAGCATAAATAACTAATTTCCTAACTCTCAATGGTAAACAGGTCTGTAAAGTGCACCCAGTGGTTGGCTAACTCAAGGCTCATAGCAGACACAACAGAAAACCCAAGATAGTGTAACCAAAAGCAGATCAAGAGTTTTTGCAAATTTCACATGCAATGAGCCCTAGAATTTTTTGTATAGCTTTTCACACTGAAAAATACCAGAGACAAAACAAACCATTTGCACTGAAGAAATGTAGTAGTTTTAAAACATCCCTCAAGTGCTTGTTATTCCTCCTACCCAGAGGTGGCTTCTACATCTCTTCCCCTCAAAGCTGGGCTCTGTGATGGAATGCCCAATATATCAGGAGTTATGTGGTGCCAATTTCCACACCCAGGCTTCCACAAAATTAGTAACTTGTGCTTCCTGACTCTTTCGGACTTCCTGACCCTTGAGACACTCTCTTGGAACACAGCCATAATTTTGCAAGAAAGTTCAAGTACCCAACAGAGAGGCCTGCATGGAAAGGAACCAAGGGGCTTAGCCTCCAGCCCCAGCCAAGATCTTTGCCAACACTTAAAGCCAACGTGGAGCCAGAGTGAGTCATCTTGGAAGGGATCCTCCAGGCTTGTCAAGACACTCCAGCTGATGCTCTGAAGTAAACAAGAGCCTCCCCCATTGAACCTCGCAGACTTGAGGGTTCAACAAACAACTGTTTGTCAAGCAACTAAGTTTGGGGATGGGATGTTATGCAGCAATAGATATCCAGAATCAAAATTAAAACTGGTACCAGACCAGATGCTTAATGCTTTGAGATTTCTCTTCCTAAGCACCTACTGCTAATACTAAGAACAGCAGTTTTCCAACACTTGTAACTTCATGTGTTAGTCAGCTTTTTGTCACTGTGACCAAAATAACTGAGAAGAATAACTTAGGAGGAAAGATTTATTTTGGCTCATGGTTTCAGAGAATTCCATCCATGGTCAGCCAGCTCCACTGCTCTGGGCCTCAGGCGAGGCAGAACATCATGGCAGATGGGTATGGTAAAGGACAGATGCTCAGCTCAAGGCATCTTGGAACCAGAGGAGGAGGAAGGGATGAGAGAAAAGATAAACCCTTTGAAGGCCACCTCCAGTGACTTACTTCCTCTAACAAGGTCCCCCCTCCTAGTTGTTTATTCAACCATCAATCATCCATCCACTGATGAGATCAGTCCTCATGATCTAATCACTCTGAACTTATGAGATCTCGGGGGACATTCTAGATCAGACCAAAAGACTTTGTCCAAAAAGACCACTTTTTCTGGCTGTTACTCAGTATACTATGAGGCATTATTTTTGAGACACGTATAGTCCTGAGATGATTACAGATATTAGAGAATCAATGAGAATCATAACACCTGAATACTTGGTAAGTTAGGAGGCAGAGAATATCAATAGCTACCCATAGCAAAACTATCCAGAGTTCTTCCTCCACCTCAGAAGAGTATCAGAACTACAAAAGATTGTAGGTATCATTCCAGATGATTTAAATGTATAGAAATCATCCATGAGCAACACAGGTTTCACATTTAGGTATCTTGACTCTTCCTTGAGAGTGTTTTCACAAAACACAAGTCCCCAAATAAAAAATTAGTAGAGGTAAAATCTGCTTAGAGCTACAGAAAAGTCCTCATAGATTTGTATATTTCCTATCATCAGCTGCTCCTGGCTCAACACTCTTAATTATTACATAGTCTCTGCTCCACAGAACTTTGTATTAGAAGTACATGTATTTTAAACAGTTACAAAACCATGACTCAGGGTGGGGGGCAACACAATCCAAAGTGACTAGCTTTAGAGTTGTCACAAGAGTCTTCAGACACATGTTACCTCCATAAAGGAGACCCTATCATTGAAGTTATGGGACTGCAGCAAGAAGTAGGCAGAATCAGTAACATATACATTTGCTAGGCCATTAAAAAGATTTTTTTAATATCTTTATTTTACTTATTTTTATGTGGTGCTAAGGATCGAACCCAGTGACTCACACGTGCGAGGCAAGCACTCTACCACTGAGCTACAGCCCCAGGCCCAAGAAAGAATATTCTTGAATGTCCTTGAAGTATTTGGAATTGCTTCAACCAACAGGGAATGGCTGTATCGTGTTTAAAACTTGCACTCCTCTCCTCCCACAATCTATTTCATACCATCATCACCCACTTAGAAATCCAAGCTTGTGAGCATGCTGTTCCCCCCACATACAATCATCTTCCTGGATGTTTGTCCTTACAAACACCTACCTTTCACCAAGATCCTGATCAAGGGTACCTCCTCTGTGAAGGCCTCCTTAACCCAGATCCCATTCACATTTCTAGAATCACTTTGTTACAGTAATTTTACAGCTTTCACAGGTGATACTTCAGTTCATTTGCTTACTGTGCCCTACTTACTCTGCATTGTACAAATTCTTTAAAGTCATATGCTTTCTTACTCCTGTCACAATACTTGGCACCTGTTGGGCACATAGTAAATACCTGTTGAATGAATATGTCAATAAATTAAGAGCTTATGATTGATATATGTAGAATTAAGGGTTGTCTTATCAGTTGTTCAGAACCAATAGCCAAAATGAATGCAGAAAATAAGAGAAAATTGATCCAACAAAAATATCCTCAAAACACTCAGCATGCTAAAAAATTGTCCTTTTTCTCACAGAACTTCATTACTTCTTCTGAGCCTGGCATTTGCCCTGAATCCCCCCCCCAAAAAAAAAAAAAAAAAATCAATAAAAATTTTATTTCCCCATACACATATAATCCTCTGGACCCAAGCACTAGAGCTAGACAGTGTATAAACCATAGTTTCTCTAAGTATGAAAACCATCATCTTTGGATACTTGTCGTTTATGTCGTGCCTCGTGTGGGTTCGCTCAACGAGTTGGGGTCCTGCAGGACAAGGGGATCAAGGAATGGGGTCCCACGGGACAAGGTCAGAAGTCCCGGAGGACGAGGGTTTATGGGGTGGACAGTCACGGAGTCACGCACCCAGACACCGGGGGTAGGTAAAACTGCTCTGCCAGAGCAAGAAGCAGACCCGTTTATTTCAGTTAGTGCAACAGTTTATATAGGGTCCTCGGACCAATCATGGCCCTGAGGTTACGTTATAGCCAATAGGGTATTGATCCATGTCAGGTGCGCAGCCAATCAGCATGGGATGAGAAAAGGAGACGCACTGAAGGGAGTCAATCAGCATGGGATGAGAAAAGGAGAGGCACTGAAGGCAGCCAATCAGCATGGGGTAAAGAGGAGGGGAAACATTCAAAGTAACCAATCAGTATGGAGAAAAGGAAAGGGCAGGGGAGGCATTGAAGGCATGGAGAGCGCTCCTATAGATACTATCTAAATATATTCAGTGAAAGTAAACTACTGCTCATTATGTCCCACTGTGCAGAGGCAAATTACAGTTATAAGTGTGGGCACCGTACCCCATCTTCATAACCTATTTCCACTCCCATGGCAAACATAAGGAAAATGGCTACACATTTCCCTGGGTCCCCAGCCCATGCAGCTTCAGACATATCAGACCATAATGGACTCATTAGAAGTCCCAGTAGGTGCTAAATCAGGAAAGAAAAGTGAAGGGATGGTTTGTGTGACACTTCACCAGCCCAAAGGGCAAAGTCATGACACTCCACATATATAGTGTCTAGGGTGGAATTCAGCTCACAGTGGGCTTCTGAACTTGGATAAAATTTTATAGATTTTCAAGGATTCTCTTTGGTCAGCGTGTGACTTTAAATTCTGTTAATTTCCTCAAAATAAAAAAAGAAAAAGTTAAAACACATTGTTAAGTGAAAATTCTCCCAAAACACTGTGTAGAAATCTGTTCAATTATTCTCTTGAATTTGTATTTTGTAGAAATTTTTTATAAAATGTCTAAGGTAAAAATAATTCTCAAATAGAATTTAAAAATAGAAAAATCTGATGATTCACATTTGTTCACTAATTAGATAAATCATTATTAATCATATGCCATGGGAAGTACATATTGTCTCAAACATGATTTATGCTCTATCCTTCAAGAATGATCAAATATTATTCGAAGGGGAAGTTCTATAATGTAAGTGAACAGTCAGGGCAAATACACAAAAAGAAAGTCATTAACTACCTGGCAAAGTTGGAAAATGCATTTGTGGAAACAACAGTTCATCCTGAAAACTCAAATCAGTTCTGACATCAGGAATACTATGTGCAAAAACAGGCAAGTGCAGAAGAGGCCTTTCCTGGCCAGAGGAAGAGGTCAGTGAGGCCACAGACAGGGGATTGGGGCCCCAAGGGACAGAAAACAGACTGGAAAGCTAAGCAAAGGCACGGCTACCCGAGGGTTTGCACACTGCCAGGAGCTTTTGAATTTTATTCTCTGGGCAATGAACACCCGTAAGGGTTTGGGGAGGATGTTGGAGGTGGGGGACAGCAAATGATATAATCATATGCTCATTATAGAAAAGCTACTTTGAAATTAGCATCAAGAGTGGCTGGAAAGAGTAAGAACAGGAAGGTCAGGTTGGTCAATGTGAAACATGGATGGACTCGCTAAGGAGGTAACTAACACAGAACACAGACACCAGGGGCCAGAGAGAATCCTAAGGGAGCATCAAAAGAACTGACATAGGAGGCCAGAAATCCGATTATGGGAGAAATCGAAAAGCCTCCTAGGGACCAGGAATAATTTTATTCTTAAGAAAGATCAGAGACACACAAGTTTGCTTTAATAATAATGAACTGGTCATTTTCAACAAGAATTCCAAGACAATTCAATAACAGCCCTGTCAACAAATTGTTGGGACAATTGGTGTGTATTACACACACACACACACATGCATGCAAAGGAATCAAGTTATGCCAGAAACTTTGCAATCGCTAGTAGAAAATAGTGGTAATGCTCCAACACACTAGCACATACACAGAATTCCTTCACAAGACAACTCCAATTCCTTCACAACTCTAGAAACGCACGCCCGAGCATGTGAGGGTGTGTTCCAGACGGGGGGAAAGTGTGGCCTGTGAAGAACCTCGCAGTAAAGCTACTGATCTCCAAAGTGAAGACTAATTCGGGGTTGTTCCCAGGTTCAGCTCCCAAGGATCCATGACCAGCTTCTCACACTGACCTTGCTAACCCAGGACACTTGGGCGCTGACAACAAGCTGTCTCAGCAGCCGCAGCTCTGCCATCGGTGACAGTGCCAACGGCCCTGGGACACAAGCAGCTGAAGCAGGTGCCTCCTTGGCAAGCTGCAAGGGTGGCTGTACCTTCTTTGTGCCTGCGACATAAACGTCCACTCCTGAGCCTAGCCCAAGGGGAGAGAAAGAATGGAAACTAGAGTTGCCCCGAAGTGACCAATGGAGCCCACGGGGACCGTGACCCTCGGGAGGATTCTGATGGAATTATGGAAGTTCTTGGATTCCCCAAGAGTGAGTAGAAACATTAATTTGTGACCATCCCTTAGACATTTTGACCTCTGCATCACTTCCAGGCTGAACCAAGTTGCAGGCGAAGGGCAAGTCGGTGAGAAGGAGAAGCAGCCCCTCAAGTTCAAAGGTCAAGAATTCCTTGTTAAGCACAGCAACAGGGCGGGGAAGACAGAGCCCCCAGCTCTGTATAGTGGCCCGGGACACAACCACCAGACGATCTGTCCACAGGCTGCAGGGCCTGCTTTCCAGTGCAGGGCCCTAGCTAATCCCCGCTTCCTACTGACTTTACTGTGCAGGGAAAAGGTGGGGTCGTTTTACTCCATTCTTTCGTTATTACAGACTATTTCCCAGGGCCCTTTTAAGTTCACCACAAAGTCCCAAGGAAGGTAGAGGGCTAGCCACGCACACCTTTTCCGCACACACATGGTCTCCATCATCACCAGCCCCCAGCAGAGGGGCAGTTCATCACCATCCCTGAGGGCACGTTGATACCATGATCACCAAGTCCACGGTTCACACCCGGTTCCCTATTGCTCTGCATGCAACCGATTTGGAGAAGATGTACCACAGTACCTGCCTACAATTATCGTCCCATACAGATGTTTTCACTGCCCTGAAACACCCTCACTGCTCAGCCTCTCCATCCCTTGTCCCCACCCCAACCCCCAAAATGAGTTATTTCCTCGCATCTCTATGGTTTTGCTTTCCTAGAATGTCATATAGTTGAACTTATACACTGTGCAGGTTTTCACATTGGCTTCTTTCATTTGGTAATATGCAATAAGTTTGTCTACGTGTTTTTGTGGCTTGACAGCTTTTTTTGAAGCACTGAATAACATCCTCATGTCTGAATGTCCCCTAACCTATTTACCCATTCACCTACTGAAGGATCAAATCACGACCCAGGCTGCTATAAACATCTATGAGCAGATACTTATGTGAACCTCAATTCTTTTCAGTAAACACCAAGGAGTGTGACTCACAGATCATGTAACAGGAGTGTTCAGTTTTGGTAGACACCTCCTGTACTCTCAAGTGGCTCATCCCCACCAGCGGTGAATCAGACTTCCTGCCGCTCCACATCTTTGCTATTAGATACAATGTACTACATAGGATGCTGATTTTCAAATTGCCTTTGACAAAGTCTTACACCAAAGACACTTCGATATTGTGCTTTTATTATAATTTTACTGTGATGCTTTTACATTTTGAGCGAGGGACGACGAGATGGACCAATTTGTCATGGCTAGAGAATGGCTTAGAGACAAGCCAAGATGACAAAGGGTTGCCTGTTTTTGCTTTGGCTAAATATATGAGTATGTATTTGGATAGAAGAAACCATCAACAGTAGGGTCTATAGGAATAAATCCTGGAATTTATTTTATAAATGACCACAAAGGAGTGAAGGATGTAATCTGTAAGATTTCAGATGACACCGTGGTACACCAGAAACTGAGGAAAGAGAAGCCAAACCTAAACTATGGCACATTCTCAAAGTGTCAGTACCTAAAAGAACCTAGAAGCTAACTCAGGATTTTTCCTTACAAAAAATATCAAAGTTCAATATCCAATCAAGAACAATAATTTAAAATGAAACAGGCTACATCATGCTCTTCCATATAAAAATACTCCAGTGCCCCCCCACAATACCAAGTACCTTGTTCACACCATCCGGCAA
>JAQQSJ010001321.1:0-14131 GCA_028644305.1 Xerus rutilus | reverse complement strand
GTGACAGTGCCTCCTATGTCCCCTTTCAGTTCCTGGAACTTTAGGTAACTGGCCAGGGGGTCTGGCAGCCTGTGGTTTTGCACCCCCATCCGTGAGAAGCAAGCACAGCAAAGCATTAATCACAGAAGCACAAAGAGCAGGTTAGCAAATACATGCAGGCCTGAGCCAGAGTGACTCCATTTTGTGTTAGGATTTTACAGGGGGAAGGCTGTGTGGGCAGAAAGGCAAACGGACGGGTGGGTAAGTAGGAAAGAATACCCACGCACATATCGGGAGCACTTGAGGCACCTCGGAAAACCGACCACCATAGGAAACAAAAATAAACCATAAAAACTATCAAAACCAGCCAAAGGGAGCAAATAAGTGGTTCAGTCCAGGCCCCAGAATCTGACAGAAGCTGTTACCACTGGGGACAAATTTTGGTCCTGGGTCCCTGAGACTGTCTGTAATATTTTTGTCACTGGAAAGTCAATTAATTTGGAGAAGCACACCCTTCCTGCTCTGTGGGCGATGCGATCCACGTCGTAGGTAAAGGGCCCCCGGAGCTGTTCCCCAGCCATGGCCTCCACCTGCCGCCTGGCTGCGCTGAAGGCGCCCCAGTCCTGGGTCGGCGGCGGTTTCCTGTGGAGACCAGGCCATGAGGTCCAGGCACACTGGTGTCCTGCTCTGTGCCCCAGCTTTCCATTCTCCAGACGAGGAAAAGCGCTCAGTGCGTGGACACCCAACACCCCATCAACATCCCGGGGAGACACCTCAGGCGCACCCCAGTTGTTCTGCCGGGACGGGAAAGCCAGGCAGGAAGGAAAAGATGAGGACACAGGGGACACCAGGCCTGCAGCCGGTCTGACATCCTGTGTGAATTAGCACCCGTGCCAGTGCCACGCCAGCTCCTGAGAGCCCTCGATGCTGACTCCAGCTCCCAGTGTCTGCGTTCAGCCGCGCTGACCTTGTGCCGCTTGTTGGGTTGGTTTGTCGTCTGGTGTCCCTGCCTGCGGAGTTGACAGTGCTCTCTTGAGCCTGACCCTGCCTCAGCTGCCACCTGCCGGCCCACTCTTCCACGTCTTTCAGTGTCCCTTCCAACCCAGGCGACAGGTGGAGTCTCTGAAGAACAGACGGAAGGGAAGGTGCGCGCGGGCTGTGCTTGAATACTTGCTGAGCTGGGCCTGCCCTGAGCCCGGCGGGCGTCCAGCGGGCGTCCAGCCTTCACCAAGGAGTCAGCCACCGCCAGCCCTTCCAACAGCTCAGCTGGACAGAGACAGGGCACTTTGGTCACTCGGTCCTCGACAGGAAACGAGCCCCGGAGCAAACACGTGACAGCACACTCCGCGCCGGCAGCGCTGTGCACCTGGGTGGACCACGCGGGGGCGACAGGCCACTGTGGCCCCAGGCCCGGGCGTCCCACCAGAGGGCCACTGCCTGCTCCTCACCACGTCCATGCCCGGGAGGAGGCCTGCATCCTGCGGGCCTCAGGCGGGGCCACCCTCTCGCCAGGGGTCGCTTAGGCGTGGCCATGTGCTGACACTGGCCGGGGGTCTGTTCTTACAAAGAGGTAGACAGCCTCCTGAGGATCCGGGAGCAGGAGGGCGCCTGGGCCGAGGGGCGGTGTGCCCGAGGCGCAGGAGGAACCTGGGGACCTGCAGGTGGCGGCGGGTGTGCGCAGGTGCAGCCGGGCTCACCCGCACAGCCTCCCTGTCCTGCCATGCAGCCAGCGCGCCCCGCCTGCCCTGGAACAGGCCAGTACCGGTTCAATAAAAGGTCCGCGCGCAGCAGCGTTGGTCACAGGTGCTTGTTCCTGTGCGATAGAAAATCTTACTAAAATTTTAACAATGATACATTGTGTCCAGTGTACATAATCTTTTCTATTTTTTCCCCAAAATATAACCTAAGATTAGCCCAGCCCTGCGTGTCCACGATGGGAGCCCCTGGACACATGTGGGTATTCACATTCAAGTCAATGGAAGTTCACTGACGATTTCGTTGCCTGGGCTCCTAGCTGCCGGTCAGGGCGCTCTTCGGGAGAGCCATCCAGAGCAGGCCGCTCGGCCTGGACCCTAGCCTCGGTGCACAGGGGACACTCAAGGCTTATTTGTAGAACAAATGAATGAAGGCAACCTGCTGATCATCCCAGGCATCACGAGAACACTAAGGTGACACAGGACAGGCCCTCCCTTATGCATGAGCTTCAGAGAAGGAAACGGTAAGGGCAAGGTGAAGCCACGCCCACTGTGCGTGAGGACGCTGGCTGAGCCGCCTCCAGCGCCCGCAGGGTTCCCTCCCGACTGCACCCATCCTGAGCACTGCACTCGCACACGACCTTGAGGCCCGCCCACGCCGAGCAGGTGAGCCCCGACTGGGCGTCCCTCGAGTCCTAACCACCCCTGGACAGATTCACTGCCCACATCTTTGATTTACCTACACCCCATATGCTTTTCAGACCTCTGCCCAACCTCCTCCTTTACATTCCGTCAAGAAACTTCACTGTGCATTGGAGAGCTGAGATCATTCCCAGAGCCCTGATGAAAACGCCGCTTGCAGTTCTGTCGAGGCAAGTAACGCACGGGGATCCGCTTGGCCCCTTCTCCGTTTTGCAACAGGAGCAAAAATTATTCACTTCTTCCAGCTGTTTTCTCAACTACGTGATGAGCATAGAAAGTTTTACCTGTGAAGATCCTTCAGGCATCTGGCCGGGGAGTGCACTTGGCGTGTTTGCTGTGGACAGTGTGTCCCCTCCCTTTCCCTGCTCTGGGAGGACCAGGCCCTGCACTCCTGGGGGACTGGCATCTGAACTCCAGGGACCAGACTCTTCCCTTCCCTGAGATTGCTGCCCCTGAGCCCAGCAGCCCTTCCTCGCGGGCTCCTTCCTGCGGTTCCCCCACTGACCTGTCCCACCTCCCTCCTCCCTTCACATGCCCCTCCCCAGCGCTGGCCACCCACAGGATTCCTGGAGATTCTTGCTAAAGAAGAACCCTGTTGGGAATATTCAGAATCTTCTCTTCTGCTCTTTTGAAACACACAATAAATTATCATAAACCGCATTGTCTCTGCTGTGCTATCAAACACTGGGACTTGCTCCTTCTCTGGAACTACTCATGCACACGGTGAGCTCCCAGCACCAACAGAAGAATGAGGTGATCGCTGTGCCCGTCACCCCGACCCCATCATTGTACTCTGAACACATGTATCAAAGCACCCCCGCAAACTGCTGTGTGTCGATTAAAAACTCCAAAGCTCTTCCTGCATACACCTGTCGTGTGTGCTCATGAGGCTCTGAGTGCCTACTGCGGATGAACACCTGGGTGAATCCTGCCCCCAACAGGCGCCTGGAGAATCCTGTGCTTGTCACCCACACACGCTGAGGGCTTCAGGTCCTAAAGCAGGATCTGCCCTTAGGAAAGGCCCGCCATGAGCAGGTTTTAACCTCCTCATCACACATTCCAGTGTGTGCGGTCTCTCTGGCAGCACGGGAACTCGAGTCAACTGCACCCTCTCTGGCAAAGGCCACTTGAGCTCCCACTTTGCCTAGCAGTGCTTGGCCTCTTGTCCCAAACCCAGTGATGCCATCGAGACACGACTCCACAGCCCCGGTCCAGCCTTCTCGCCTGTTTAGAAGGACACGCTCTATAACATGCTGTTTTGCCGGCACCTGTGAACATAGCCATCCGTCCTGGAATCTCCTGTCCCCAGGTGTGTGCCTCCACTCTGGCCGCCAGACTGGACATGTCGCTAAGCTTGTGGTGATTTTACCACTGGAGGGTCTCCCTTTCCACTTCAGCCATCCCACCCTGAAGAGGGCTTAAGGTTTTATTTGCTTACCTTTGGGTGTTTACCCATCAAAAATTCCAAAGTGAAACTCACATGTTTAAGTCACCTTGAATATTTGCGGATGAATCACTTCTTCAGTGGTGTCATCTGAGGGGTTTATTTTGCCCTCAGTCACATCCTGTCTCCGTGTGCGCATGGCAAACATTCGTAGGGCATTCGCATACTGTAGGGCGAGCTTTAGGGAAGAAGGAATTACTGACAAAGCTTTTCGGGCTTTCCATTCTGCACTTAGCTTCTCCCTGGGTGTTTGCTAAGCTGCACCCTAATGTTGTCCCAGGCTTGGGGAGGAATGGCTTGGGAGGACCCCCCAGAGGTCTGCATCTTCTGTGCTCTGGGGGGTGGGACAGGGAGCACAGCTGGGCATGCGATCCCCAGGCGATGGGGGAGGCTCTGACCACTGCGCCCCAGAGCCCAGCACCTGTTTCCTGCAGCTGCTCCCTGGACAGTGCCACGTGTTGGCCTTTGCTCCCTGCACCTCTGCAGTCCTCGTCTCTTCTTATCCACAGGGGCAGCAGCCGCCGCTGCTCCACCTCCCCATGCTGAGCACACAGCATTTTCATGATTCAGGAACAGTGGGTGTTTTCTGGCAATCAGAAGAGAACGGGCCTCACTGCTCCTGCAGGGCCATGGATTCCTGGCAGAAAGTGGGGTCACGGAGAATCCCAGACAGAACGGGCCGCTCACGAGCATAGAAACTTCAGAGGCAGAAGCACAGCGCGGTGCTGCTGCGAACACGCCCAGACGAGACGTCTGCAGGGCCCGGGAGAGGGAGCAGCCGGCAAGGCAGATCTGGAAAGAGGGAGTCTTGGTCTGTTGTCCGGTGCTGTAACAGAATACATGAGACTGAGTAACGAATGAGGAAAAGAAGGTTTTTTTGGCTCATGGATCTGGAAGTCAAAGAGCATGGTGCCAGCTACTCTGGTGCCGGCCAGGTGCCACTCCACGCAAGGCAGAGAAGAGGAAGGGCAGCAGAGGCGTGCAGACAGAGGACACGGGGGCAGCCTGCTGTGTGGTCACCCACTCTCTTGACGACGAGCCCACACTCACGGCCACGGCTCAGCTGCCCTGAGGAGGGTGGAGCAGCGGGGATCTCAGGTCACTTGCTTCATTGGGCATGTGCCTCTGTGAAGGCCACTGGCAACACACTCGTGGCAGCTCCCCCCCACGGGCCCTGCTCACCCTGACCAGCTCTGAACAACAGGGTGGCTGAAGCGTCCACCCTGTTAACACATCACGGGGGTGAATCTCAACACACGACGCTTCAGGGACACGCAGACCACTTCTCGCCCGAGCAGAGTCCAGGGCCCTCCACCTCCCCGAGGTCAGCAGGAGATGAAGTCCTACCTCAGCTCCCCAGCTTTGCACACCTGGGGACGAGCAGTACCCGCTTCTGCCGGTCCCTGCTGCCCACTGGTCCGTTCAGAAGTTTCTTTTTAAGAACTGGGACAGGGGCTGGGACTGTGGCTCAGTGGTAGAGCGCTTGCCTCGCAGCGTGAGGCCCTGGGTTCGATCCTCAGCACCACATACAAAGCAATAAAATAAAGACATTGTGTCCATCTACAATAAAAAAATATTAAAAAAAAAAGAACTGGGACACACATGGCCTTAAGAATAGGCCGTAAAAATGTCTGATCGTCCATGAATCCAAATCATCGCTCCCGTCCCCTGGGCAGAGTGCCAAGCCTTTCATCTCAAGTCCCAGGCCAGGAGCCGGGACGGTCTGTCCTACAGGACCCACTCCCCCACACAGGCAAGACAGCAGGCAGGCACCAGCATGTCCCCTGGGGTCCAGACCCTGGGATGCCAGCCGCCAGGGCACCCACAGCTCCACGAGCCCCGTCACCACTGGAGGACCAACCAAGGGGACAGGGTCCCTGACCCAGGGCACATGGGAGCCAAAGGTGCCAGGCGGGGCCATAAATTCCACTTGGCTCACTCAGATCTAAGGGCACCCAGCCTGGCCACAGGCAGGGCCAGCAGAACACAAGGAAAGGGTCGTGTGGCTGTGGATGCTCCCCGATGCCCTCTAGGACATGACCCCTCGAAGTCTTTTCCTTCAGAGCTGGGCAGCCGGCCCTCATGCCCACAGAGCCACGCCCATGGATTCTGCCACCACAGTCACAACTATTTGGGGGTAAAAACTGCATCCATACTGAACGTGTGGGGACTTTTTTCCTGTGGTTACTCCCTTAAAAGAGCCATGACTTGCACGGCACGTACACGGTAGCAGGCATCTTAAGGAACCTAGGGGAGGCTGAATCTGTGGAGGGGAGGCACAGGGCATGCGCCAGTACCTCACCACGTTCAATGAGGGACTCCAGCACCCACGGATCTTGGTGTGCACGGGGGTCCCAGGGCCAAGCCCCCACAGACGCTGGGGCACAGCTATAACTGCAAAGAGGATCCCAACTTCCACCTACAAAACGAGAAGAGCTGTTGAGTGTGGACGCAGCAGCCCCGGAGGTCCCCCGATCCTAGACACAGGATTTCTGCAGAGCTGAGGCTCCATTGCAGAACCCAGGGCCCCAGCCTCCCCAAGTGCCTGGGGAGTAGATCAAGGCTGTGGGCCACACCAGAGGGAGGCACGCTGCACCCTCGTCCCGCAAGCAGCAGCCGACCCCAGGTTCAGGGGTCGGCCCCAAACCTTCCTTGTTCACTGACGCTGGGATCGGGAAGGGCAGACCCAGCGCGCGCTGGGCTCAGGGCTGATTTACCTTGTGACCGAAGGCCCGGGTCTGCTGCCGCCCATCTCAGCTCTGCGCTCCTCAGAGAGCCCGCGGAACAGCTGTGTCCTCTCACGACACCTGAGGTCCCTCCAGGAGGACTTACGAGGACCCCCCTGACCCCAAACCAAACAGCCTTCTGTTGGTGGTTGGCTCTTCACACCACCAAAACCAAAGTCAGCAGAAGGCACCAGCCCAGGGGCCTTGCAGACGGGTGCGGCCCAGTGACGAAGAGAGTGGGGGGAAGGGAAGGGTGCAGGGCGGGCTTCGCTGCCCTCGCTGTTCCCACAGTAAGTGGACGGGGACAGCGGGTGGGTGGAGGCGCACTGGATTTGTTTTCAACTCTGCACAGCAAGGGTGACCCTGGCGCACTCTGGCTTTCTGGGAAGATCACTGGACTTCTTGGCACCTCGGTGCCCTGGTCTGCAAAATGGGGAGATAATACCCCTTGTGTTTGGCTCTCCGACCTCCCTGACCTCCTCTGGTAAGAGCATCTCAAATTCGCCTTGGGGAACAGCCTCCCCGGCCTCTGGCCTGCGCACCCTCCTGGCTTACACCTTGGCAGCCTGTCAGCGGAGACCTTGTCCTGCGCAGGCCGGGATGCTCACCCATGCCAGACCTCAGAGAATTCTCCCAGATCCTCGACTCTCGTGACAGGTCCCCAGGACGGACACAATGAGAAAATCCATCTCGGCCTGGGTCTTTCGCTCATTCCATGAGCCCTTTGTACCCCCCCGTAAATCCACTTTTTGTCAAGTTAGCCCAAGTCAGTTTCTGTTGCTTGCCACCAAAAACCTCTCCCATTTGTGTTCTCTTTGGTCATACGTGGCAGTGGAGTGTATTTTGACGCATCAGACATGCGTGGAGTAGGACCTCCGTTCCTGTGCTTGTCCAAGACGTGGTGTGTTCACTGGTGGTGTGTTCACATATGAGCATGGGAAACTGATGTCCGCTTCATTCCACTCTCTTTCCCATTTCTACCCCAGTTTTCCTTCCCCGATTCCATCCTGTCCAACCCCATGAACCTCCTCTTCTGCCCCCCCCTACTCCCCACCTATTGCGAGTCAGCATCCATGTATCAGAGAGAACATTTGGCCTTTGGTTTTGGGGGATTGGCTTATTTCATGCTAAGTGAAATAAGTGTCCAGTTCCATCCATTTATCAATAAATGCTGTAATTCCATTATTCTTTATGGCTGTATAATATTCTATTGTATATATACACCACATTTTCTTTATCCATGCGTCTGTTGAAGGGCACCCAGGCTGGTTCAATAGCTTAGCTATTGTGAATTGAGCTGCTATAAACATTGAAGTGGCTGTGTCACTGTAGTATGCTGATTTTAAATCTTTTGGATATAAACCGAGGAGTGGGATAGGTGGGTCAAATGTTAGGTCCATTCCAAGTTTTCCAGGGAATCTCCATACTGCTTAAAGAACTCTAATTATACTACATTTGGCACTTGCTCCAGCTGCCTCAAAGATCGCTCTGAGAATCAAAAACCCCAGCCACAGGGCTCTGTAGGGGTTTGGGCATTTTTACCATGCAGACTGCAATTCTGAGTAGGTGCACCCTGGGCTGCACCAATCCTGGGTGCAGGGCAATTTCCATCACATTGATCCAGGAGAATTTGGGAGCCGTTGGTCCGGGGAGTCTCCTGGGCAGATTGGCATGATGTTTTCCTCTTGGCTCTGAGCACCTGGGTGGGCCAGGAGGGGCTGCGGGAGCATGCGCCAGGCTAATAGGTTAGCTGGGGAGACGCCTCTGGCCTGGGAGGGGGGCCAAGCAGACATCAGGAAAGCACAGTGGCAGAGAGCACCTCACACTCAAGGATCAGGGAGCAGCCAGCCAGGCCGGTGTGACATTTACCTTCCTTGGATCTTTCCACATGCTCAGCAGTTTTGAGGGGGGTCACCGAGCCTGCTGTTCCCTTGATTTTCCTTTGCCGCTCTTTCCAGTCAGGACGTATGTCCTCAAAATATTAGGTTTGTTCTTTTACCAAGGAAGTACTTCCAGGTCAGGTTTGGAATGGGCTGAGTCAAGACTTCAAAATGTAGCTTGAAGAGGTGTTTGTGTTGGGGGTTCTGCTGGGCAGCGCCCCGAGGCACGTCCATCTCGAGGGAGGTCTGGAGGTGGACAGAGACGCGCCCCCGAGGCAGCCATGCTATTCGGGCCTCCTCGTGGTGAAGTCCTGGCATTGGGGAGCGTGGGGAGGACGGTGCCTTCCTGACGGGGCCGGGGTGCCGGGCAGTGGGCCTAAGGCGAACCCTGCCTGGTCCCTGCAGCCACAGGCTGAAGCCAGAGAGTCCCACACAGAAATGACGTTAGGGCAACTTTTCCTGGACTTGAAAGAGGCTCCGGGACAATGGACAGGAGTGTCAGGAGCCCATTTTCCCCACTGGGCCCTCGCGGGGGTGGGAGCTGGAATGTCAAGGTCGTGGGAGGGAAAGGAGGTGCCAGGTGCCCAGCGCAGATCCCTGCAGCCCTTCTGTGACCCAGAGCTCTGTCCCGGGGCTCCCACACACGCACGCCCAGGACCTCGAGGCCTGCAGAGGCTCCCACCTGGGAGCGACTCACACGTCCTGGTCCAGGCACGTCTCCCTGGCTTCAGACGCCAGCCCTTACCGTGCCAAGGAGTCCAGGGTCTGCAGAAATGGGGAGAAGCACCGCCGAGCCCCACGGACCGTGTGGGAAGAGCCCCTGAGCTTCGCCCCCCAAGAGCCAGCCCAGCCAGGGAGCAGACACCCGCACGCCTCCCTCCGCCCGGCACCTCGTGCACCGCAGCGCGTGCTCACCAGCCAGCCCGCGCCCATCTGTGCGGTCCAGAGGGAGCCCAGCCCAGCCAGGAGCGCGCCCAGGCACACGAGGCAGGTGTGCCACAGGAAGTCGAGTGTGCAAAGATCAGCAGCACCCGCGGCAGCAGACGGTGAGGACGGCGGTGTCCTCTGGTGGGAAACGGGTCTTGGCAGGACACTCGGAGGGAAGGTGGGACCTGAGCGAGGACTCAGGGACGAGCAGCAAGACTCATGGAGGCCGGCTGGCCCAGCCCGACGCCCATCAGAGCCCGTCTGACACGGAACCGTGCTTGTCCACTCCTCGGTGTCCTCCAAGACCTGCGTGAGACCCAGTCTTGCTCACGTGGTAACCCAGAGCGCCCCCGGGGCCTGGCCCGCGGTAGGTGTGCAGTTAACGTTGCACGGTGCGCTCAGGCTCGGCAGATGGCGCTGGTGCGCGCGTGTTTGTGCAGATGCACGTGCCTGGGCTGATGCCTGGTGGATGGGAAGACGCCCCGGCCGCGAGGCAGATGTTCTTCATACGCGTCAAGATGGAGCCTTGGTTACTTTGCATGATATTTTTCCAGAACTGCTGATCTATTTAATGTTCTTTGGTGAGAACAGATAACAAAATAGAGAAAGCCATCATCAGCCAAGTTCCTTTTCAGGGAGCACCAGGTAATGAGAAACGTGAACAAGGACGATGGACGCACAGGACAAGGAGCAGGAGGCAGAGTCTGTGCCAGGGGACTGCTCGAGCAAGAGTGACCGAGAACGCCCAGTGGCCACCTGACTTAGGAAAGCACTATGGATTCCGCCTGGGCCACAGGGGACCGTGGCCGGGGAAAGCCCAGGACCTCGAGTCTCCCTGTCTGCGTGCGAGCCTCCCCTGATGTGCACAGCGAGGACGGAGCTCCGTCCCTCCAGGGCTGCAGCTGCTGCTTCACCTGTGACAGGGAAACAGGGACTTGGCCGGTCTTCCTGGGGGGCAGAGGGTGAGAGGTGGGGCAGAGGCAAAGCTCTGCCAATCACAGTCGCCTTGCAGACACCACCACTCACAGCCAAGCCTGTGCCCAGCGTGGACAGTGGCCAGCCGCCTCCTCATCTATTCCCCAAACGAAGACGCTGAGATCAGGACGGGACGGCAGCCAGCGTGCGTCCTGTGCTGCTGCCTGACAAAGCCGTGAGGGCCGGACCCTGTGTCCACTAGAAGGCCCCGGTGACTGACAGCCCTGGGAGCAGGCGACCAGTCAGCTCTCTGGAGAACACAAGGACTGCCAGCCCTGTCAGACCTGTGCTGGAGCTTCCTGACGGAGACGTCGGAGGCCTGGCTCCTGCCTGTTTGACGAGCCCTCGGGCCGGCCCGTGAGACAGCAGCCGTACCGTCTGTCAGGGCCAGTGGCTGCCCAGGGACAGATGGGGTGCCCACAGTGGGTCCACGCCTGCGACTCTGAGCAGTGCTCGCTGCACCTCGGATCCTCTGAGGCGGCCTGGACGTCCCTCTGAAAGGGCCTGGAGGTCACCGGTTGAGCCCAACGGTTACAGAAGAGAATGCGGGTACTGAGGAAGCGGTTTGGCTTTCTGGACGTCCACAGGCTTGTGGCCTGGGGCCTTGAGAGTGGACAGGTTGACAGCGCATCTAGCAGCAAAGAAATAACAGTGAGGCACGAAATTCTGATTTTTGGATCCTTCGAAGTCCACAAGAAGGGAGGTGCAGGAGGGCTGCTTGTCAAATCCTGCGGCCTGTGGTGACACCACGGTGCCTCTCGAGTGCGGAGGACTGGGGACGCTGCCCACTGCACCAGCAGCAGAGCCAGGCTCCCGTCCAGCTGCTCCTCTGCAGGCACGGCTCTCTGAATTCCCGGGAGGCCAGAGGGCAGAAATGGCTGCAGAAACATGAAAGCGAATTTCTTTCTCATGAACCGGGAAACCGAGCGCCTGCCACACCCTCCCCTGAGGCCCCTCTCCCCACCACCCACCCCAGGAGCAGTCGCTGCGAGGAGGATCCCCACATGCTCAATGCACACGACCCCACGGGGCCAGCGAGGCCCAGGCCCACCTGTCCCTGGGTAGCCGCTGACCTGAGCTCGGGGCGGGATGCAAAGCCCTCTGTGGACTGAAACACAGCATTGCGGATGCACTGGCCCCACAGCACTTGTAAAAATAAGACTCGGGCGTAGCACCGAGGTCCCTCGGAGGGGTGGAGCTGGGGTTCTGCGAGGCCTCTGTGTTACCATCATGGCCACTACTGACGCAGCTGCCCTGGGGTCACAGCAGTGCGTCCCGAGGGAATGGAACCAGAGATCGTCCTGCAGGAGTGCAGGGCGGAGGCCCAGCGGCAGGAAGACCCCGCTGCCACGTCCTCTGTGCCACGAGCAGCATCGCCACCAACCGCCCGTGCTTACGGTGTTCGACATCAGTGTCCAGCCTGAGACCCAGGAGAACCCCCAGGAGCACAGAACAGGTTTTCTAACCCCCACAGAATTCTCAGGTTGAAATCTTGAGAGCAGAAAGGGAAATGAAACGAGGTCAGCGCCTGAGGACGGCGTGGCAGGGGCCCCGCTCGCTTGGGGCCCGTGGGGCGCGAGGGACGGTGTGGTGTCTGGGACGGGCGCCTCGCCAGCGCAGTAGCTCGGGGTCTTGGTGGCAGTGAACACCTACCTTGCGTGGTGAGAAGGGACAAGATGCATGACTGACACACCAGCCCCCAAGATGCAGCCCCACTGCAGGCACCAGAGCCAGCGCACCCCCCAGATCCTGCACGGCCTCCTTCCCAGGTACTCTGGGGACAGAGCCTGGGGTCCAGGGCATCCCAGGCAGCAGGCTTTGCAGCTCTCAGGACCCACGGGAGGTCCTGATGGAGTCACAGACCAGCTGTCTGTGCCCATGGTTCAGGTCCTGTGGGGAGAGAAGCCCCCCGGGTACGTTGCCAGCTGAGCGATGCTGCATCAGGAGGCAGGCAGATCTTGCCTGAGCTGGCCACTGGCAAAATGGGCCCCTTGGGAGTCGCACATCTGCCTCCCACATCTGGGCTTGTGGCCTTTCTCTCCAGGTGTCTGAGCCTGGTTCCAGTCTCCCTGGCAGACCAGGGTCTGGTGGGTTAGTCACATGTGGTCACACACCCTGAGCGACACACACCAAGGCCGTCTTCCTACAGACAAGGAAACTCACTCACGTAGGAACCATCACTCACCAGAAACTCAACTCAACACCCACCTGGGCCTGGAACCTGCGAGGCTGAGAAGTCACCACTGCCGCCCTCGGGGAAACCGACAGAGCTGCAATCCTCACAGTGTCGCAAGAAAATTCCAGAAACCACGCTGGAAAAGACCTGTGCAGGAAGGCAGAGCACGTCCCCCTGGAGGGTGCAGGTGACTCCCAGGAGCAAGCTAGAGAGAGGAAGACGGCGCCCAGCCACAGACGGGGAAGCACTCGCCCCGTGGGCATCAGCCCACTGGGCCCAGCCCGGCCTGAGTGGCCCAAAAGCTACAGGAGCCTCTTGAGAACAGACACTCTTGGGTTTTTTCCTAAAACCAACAGGTCACCCTGTGTCTTTGTTGGAGAATTTAATCAATTGACATTTCAGATGCTTATTGGTAATCACTCACTGTCGCCAATTTGTTAACCTTTAGAACTCCTAAGTTCCTGGTTCCTGTCGTCCTCTTTTGCTGGTTTTTGGGGGAGGCAGTGGAACTCTGATTCCTGTTTTTATCTTTTATCTATCTACTAGAGATTGTATCTCCGTAGTCACCACGAGACTGGCATAAAACACGTTATAGCTGTAACAGTCTACGCTCCTGGCAACCCGACCACAACCGTGCGCTAAGCCGGCACATTTTCACTTGTCTTACACACGTACGCTATGCCGCTGGTGTCCCGCTTTGTGTTACACGCTGCACAGCAATTAGGAAATCACCGTAGCTACAGGTCATTTGGACATCTGCCCTTTAACTTTCCCAGCAGAGTTACAGGGGGCTCGCGCATGACCTTCCAGCGCCGTTACTCTGGATCTGCCCCTCGCAGGGTCTGTGCCTAGGCTCTCTGCAGACGTTTGAGACCACGGTCAGAACTGTTTTTGCCATGCATACGCCTCCCATAAAGTTTAATTCATAAATCAGGCACAGTAAGAGATTAACAATAGCCAAACATAAAGCAGAGCCCACCGGACCCCGCGATGGAAGGGCGTGTGCAGCCCCCCACCCCACCCCATGTCACCAACACCTGACACCTTGCTGCACTGTGCTCACCTTCCTCGTGGGACAGCCTGAGGTGACCCAATGTCCACTTGCCAGACGAGGTCAAGCTAATGGCTGGCCCTGACCTCGCACCGTGGCCACGGCTCCTGCAGTTTGAGGAACAAGAGCAAAACCAGCACGAGTCTTACCGCTTCCTCCAATCCCACCCGGGCCGTCCGCGCCATGGGCCTTGGAGCTGAGGGCCGCCTCTGTACTTACCAAGCTGAGGACGTCACCTCTTCCCATCAAGGGAGCCCTACAGCTTCTCCTTGGCGCATCTGAATTGCCAGCATCACTGCCCTGGTCTTTGGGGGCCACTGTTGAGTCAGATTAGGGTTCCCTGAGCACAGGCCGTGCCCCCCGTGAGCAAGGCCGTGCCCCACCTGAGCAAGGCCGTGCCCCCCCTGAGCACAGGCCGTGCCCCCCCAAGCAAGGCCGTGCCCACCCGAGCAAGGTTGTGCACCCCCTGAGCACAGGCCATGCCCCCCCTGAGCAAGGCCGTGCCCCCCCGAGCAAGGCCGTGCCCACCCGAGCAAGGTTGTGCCCCCCCTGAGCACAGGCCATGCCCCCCCTGAGC
>JAQQSJ010001319.1:0-14134 GCA_028644305.1 Xerus rutilus | reverse complement strand
ATCATCTTCTGAGAGGTTTCTATTCCGCTCCTTAGCCCATTTATTGATTGGATTATTTGTTTTTTTGGTGTTAAGTTTTTTAAGCTCTTTATATATCCTGGAGATCAGTGCTCTATCTGATGTGCGTGTGGCAAAAATTTGCTCCCAGAATGTAGGCTCTAGTGAGACCATATTTCAAAATAAAATAAAAATGGCTGAGGATGTAGCTCAGTGGTAGAGCGCTTACTTAGCATATAGAAGGTCCAATGTTCATTTCCCAGCACCACAAAAAATGTATGTCAAGTCATGCAAATAATTCCCTTCAGCAGTATTTGGTCTCACAACTGATTCTGTAGAAATTGTTCTATAAACTACAATGTACTTTAGGAACAAATAGAGAATACAGCTGCATTCATAGTAACGGGGAAATAATGAGAATTCTAAAACCTGAATTGGACAAGGAGAAGACTTAAATTATGCTATATGTACACAGCTCTATATATACAGTCTTTGGTGGTAGGGGCCGAGGGGATGGTACTAAAAGGAACCAGGGAACAATGCCTGGTTTCAAAGTTGGAGCAGGGTAGGTGCAAGATAAGTCTGGTATATTTGTTATATCAGAAAGTAAGGAAGTTTCTAAGAAATAATGGAATATGTCAAAAGTACATATAAGTCAACTTTAAAGGTCTTATGTGTACTAGGACAAATTGAGAATAAAAATATCTTAGTTTAAAGTAATAAAAAAGGAATTAATGAATCCCCATTGATAACAACTAGGTAGATAAATAAATAAACTGGAAATGAAGAAAGCATGTCGCTTACCTACAATGTGGAATATGATATATTCAAAGGGAATGATGTAATTGGAAAATTATCACTTCACAATCATGATAAAGGTTGGTACAGTCAGGAATCAATAGATGCTAAACCTAGGAGAAATTAATGATAAGGGCAAGGATATTTCCATGCTCTAAAAGCATAAATTGTTTATTATTTTCAAGTGCAAAATACTAATTACACAGTACAGTCAAGTTTTAGTTATGCATTTCTATGGAGCATACATCATGAGCAGCTACTCTCCCTGTCCTCAGAGTACAGACTGCAGCCCTGTCCTACTACAGAGCCACAGAATATGCTCTGAAAGCCAGCCTTAAGAGATGTGATTGCAGTACCCAGCCAACAGCCACAAATTATTACAGTGGTCTCACCAAACAACAGCCCTACCCAACCTCTGAGCAAAGGCAGCAACTCAATCAACAGCAAGCTCTGCTACTGGAGTTGGTATGAACTGATCAGTCCAGAAGCACAGAAAGGACTAATTAGTTTAAGTCTATGCCTGACAAAGAACACCTATAAAGGTTAGAAGCAGTGGTATCCGAACACATATGAAGACACCAATACAAGAATTACAAAGAATCAAGGAATTATGAAACCATTGAAGGATATTAATAAAGCTCCAAAAACGGACCCTAAAGAAACAGAGATCTATGGAATTACAAAAAAAATTCAAAATAATTATTTTAAAGAAGTTCAATGAAACACATAGATACAAATTTAAATAAATTTTGGAAAACAATACACAAATTAAAAAAGAAAGAAAGAACTTGAAACAATTAAAGAGAAATAGAAATTCTGGAGATGAATAATACAATAATTGAAGTGCAAAATTAAATAAAAAGCTTCAATAGCAGACTTGGATCAAGCAGAAGAAAGAATTGGTGAGCTGAACGACAACATTTGAAATTATCCAGTCAGAGGAAAATAAAGAAAAATGAAGGAAAAAAGAAGTAGAATGACTATGGTAATAATAAAACCTTTTAATTGCATAATAAGAATTTTTAACAGAGGGGAGCAGTGGGGAGAAAGAGCCATAAAGTATATTTAAAGAAATAATAGCTGAAAATTACCCAAATCTTGGTAACATCTAAGTACAGGAAGCACAGAGGATTCCAACCAAATTCAACCCAAAGAGGAGTTCATCAAGATAAATGATAATCAAACTATTAAAAATCAAAGAAAAAAATACTGAGAAAAGCAAGAGAAAAGAAACACATTTCATACAAAAGAGTCTTAACATGGTAGATTTCTTCAGCAAAACCATGCAAAGCAGCAAAAGTTGGGATGATATATTCTAAGTGTTGTAAAATCTGCTTACCAAGAATATTTTACTCAGGAAAGCTGCCATTTGGAAATGAGAGAAAACAAAAACTTTCCCAAACAAAAATTAAGGAGATTCATCACCAGTAGGCCTGACTCAAAGGAATTGTGGGAGTCAGTTCTTTAAGGTAAAATGGAAGATTGCTAATTAATAACATAAAACATAGAAAAGAATAAAACTTAACAATATAAGTAGTACATAGTTATATTCAGAATATTTTAAGACAGATGACAGTGTCTAAGCCAATTTTATCTGTAGTATAAAGAATAAAGGATAGAACTACCAAAACAAGCATAGCTAAAATAAATTGTTAAGGGATATAAACTACAAAAAGTCATAAATTTTGACATAAAATATATATGTTGCTAGTGAGGAAAAGTGCAGAGTTGTTATATGCAAGCAAAGTTAAGTTCTTAGCCGGGCGCGGTGGTGCACGCCTGTAATCCCAGCACTTTGGGAGGCTGAGACAGGAGAATTGCAAGTTCAAAGCCAGCCTCAGCAATGGCGAGGTGCTAAGCAACTCAGTGAGACCCTGTCTCTACATAAAACACAAAATAGGGCTGGGGATGTGGCTCAGTGGTCGAGTACTCCTGAGTTCAATCCCCAATACTAAAAAACAAAAACAAAACAAAACAAAACAAAAAAACAAAGTTAAATTCTTATCAGCTTGTAATGACCTGTTGTAAGATGTCCTATGTAAACCTCATGGTAACTACAAAGAAAAAATATATAGTAGATGCAGAAGAATGAAATAAAAATGATTAAAGACATACCACATCAGAAAATCATCAAATCACAAAAGAAGACAGGAAAAGAGGAAGAAGGAAACAAAGAACCAAAAGAACAACCAGAAAGAAATGAAAAAAAAAATCAGTTGTAAGTCCTTAACTATATATAATTACCTTGAAAATAAATGGATTAAAATTTCCAATAAAAAGAAAGAGTGACTGACTGGATATAAAAATAAGACCCAAGTATACAGAGTCTGTAAGAGGCTAACCTCAATTAAGGACTCACACTGAAAGTGAAGAAATTTAAAAGGAAATTCCACACAAATGGAGACAAAAAGAGCAGCAGTATGTATACCTATTTGAGGCAAAATAAACTTTAATACAAAAATTGTAAAAAGAGATAAAGAAGGATCTTATATATTGATAAAGAGATCAATTCCTCATGCTGGGGCTGTAGCTCAGTGGTAGAGCGCTTGCCTAGCATGCGTGAGGCACTGGGTTCGATTCTCAGCACCACATATAAATAAATAAAATAAAGATCCATTGACAACTAAAAATCTTATTAAAAAAAGAGAAGAATTCCTCAAGAAGATATAACAATTGTAAATATGTATGCACCCTACATCAGAACACCTAAATATACAAAGCAAATATTGTAGAATATGAAGGGAGAAATTGGCTATAATATGATAATTGTGGGGAACTTCAGTATTCCACTTTCAACAATGAAGAGTTCATCCAGACCACAAATTAATAAGAAAACACCAGACTTAACCTACACTTTAAACCAAATGAACCTAACGAACATATACACTGCATTCCATCAAAGAGGAACAAAATACACATTCTATTCAAGTGTGCATGAAACATTATATAAAACAGATAATATGACAGGCCAAAACAAGTCTGAAATTTAAGGCTCTAATCATATAAAGCATGTTTTCTGATCACAATTCATAAAATTATAAATCAGTAAAAGGAGAAATTTTGGAAAATTCACAGATATTTGGTAATAAAACAGTATCCTCAGGAACAAATAATAGGTAAAGGAAGAAATCAAAAAAAAGAAATTTTAAAAAATCATGAGACTAAAATAAAATGGAAAACAGCTAAACAATACCTGTGGGATGGAGCAAAAACATTTTGAACAGTTTGTTACAATAAATGCCTATATATAAGAAGAAATATCTCAAAATAATCTACCATACCTCAAGGAGCTAGAAAACAAAGAATAAACTAAGACTAAAGTTAGCTTAAAGAAGAGAAAATAATTAGCAGAGCAAAAATAAATGAAGTGGAGACTGAGGAAACAACAGAAAAACCAACAAAACTACAAGCTGTTTTTTAAAGATAAACAAAATTGCCAAACCATTAGCTAGACTAAGAAATAAAGGAGGGGCTGGGGTTGTGGCTCTGTGGTAGGGCACTTGCCTAGCACGTGTGAGGCACTGGATTCAATCCTCAGCACCACATAAAAATAAATAAATGTGTCTATCTACAAGTAAAAAAAATTGAACTCAAAGGAATAAAATCAGAAATGAAAAAGAAAATAGTACCATTTATATAACAAAGGATCATAAGAGATTATTATGAACAATTACACATGAAGAAATTGGACAAACTAGAAGAAATGGATAAATTCCTAGACACATAAAACCTAGGAATAGAAATATAAACTCTGATCAAATCAATAATGAGGAAGAAGATTGAATCAGTAATAAGTCTCCCATCACATAAAAGCTAGAAACTGATGATTTTGCTCTTGAATATTACCAAACATTTAAAGGGTATCAATCATTCTCAAACTCTTCTAAAATTGCAGAAGAGGGAATACATTCAAACTCACTTTACAAATCCAACATTACCTTGATCCCAATGTCAAACAAGGGCACTACAAGAATAGAAAATTATAGTCTGATGTCTCTGATGAACAACAGATAGAAAAATCCTAAACAAAATACTAGCAAACTAAATTCAACTATAAAATAAAACATCATTCATTTTGACTAACTGATATTTATCCTTAAGACGACAAAAAGGTGGTTCAACATATGCAAATCAGTAACAGAATGAAGGACAAAAGCCATGCAATCATCTCAATAGATGCAGAAAATGTATTTCACAAAATGCAACATCCTTTCTTGATTAAAAAGCACCTAACAAATTAGGTATAGAAGAAATGTACCTTAACGTAGTAAAAGCCATATATGCAATAGGCCTAAAGCTATCACACTCAACTGTGAAAATTTGAAAGCTTTTCCTCATAAATCAGAAAAAAGATAAGGATGCTCACTCTTCCCACTTCTATTCAACATGGTACTGAAAGTCCTGACCAGAGTAATTAAGCAAGACAAAGATGAGGCATCCAAAAAGGAAAGGAATAAGTGAAGTTTTTTATCTTTGCAGATACCATAATCTTATCTGTAGAAAACCCTGAAGACCCCACCAAAAGCTATTCAAGCTAATAAGTACAGTAAAATTGTAGATAACGATATCAAGACAAAAATCAATGATATTTCTATATAACACAGCACTGGAAAAAATTTAAAATCATTCAATTTATAATAGCTTCCATAAAACAATACTTGGAAATAAAATAAACCAAGAAATTGAAAATACTAAAACATTGGTGAAAGGTAAATACATGGAAAGTTTTTCCATGTTCATGAATTGGTAGAATTAAAATTGTTACAAACTTCATGCTACCCCAAAAATCTATACATTTCATACAATATAAAAATTCAAATGACATTTTCACAGAAGTATAAAATACAATAGTAAAATTCATTTAAAATCTTGAAGGAAAAACCCCCAAACCCAAAAAACAAAAAGCAAAGAGTGGGCTAGGGTTGTAGCTCAGTGGTAGAGCATTTGCCTAGCATGTATAAGCCATTGGGTTTGATCCTCAGCACCACATACAAATAAATAAAATAAAGATATTGTGTCCATCTATAATTTAAAATATTTCTAAAAAAGCAAAGACGGAGACATCATATTACTATTACTGGGTGGCACAAGATCCCTCCCAGGGAGGAAAGAGGGTAGGTAGGCTACAATGCTCTCTGCTCCAGAGATATTCATAAGAAATTTGATAGGAAAATGGGTTTTTACCAAAGCCAGCTTTAAAGGATGATGGAAGAAACTTGATTGTTCCAAAAGTTCCATCTGGAAAAGCTCTGGGAGGAGGAAAGCTTTTAACAGGGACGAGTTAACCATAAGAGGACAAAAGAAGAGTTTCACAGGTTCCACCTCCTTCCTGTTGGTGGAAAGGAGTTTCCCAGGTGTTTCACAGTTTCTGGAGTCTACTTATCATATCAAAACATGCTTGGACTTCCTGCGGTCAGCATCTGTCTCCCTTTTAGATAAACATATTCTTTTTGTTGTTGTTGTTTTTGACTGAGGAGAAGAAAAGGTATGACAGAGGGTTTTCTTTAGAACTCAGAATACCTAAAGAGAGAATGTTACAGATGCAGGAATGAATTGGAGAAACAGCTGGAAGAGGGTTGGATTACAGCTTTCCCAGGCTCCTCAGCATGAGGAATACATTCCCAATTTCAGAAGGGAGGCAAATTCAATCTCTTTCAATACCTGGTTTCCAACTAAATTTAAAAGATTAAAACTACATGGTACTGGTATAAAAATAGACATTCAGGCTAATGGAACAGGATAAAGAGCTTGGAAATAAATGGATTTTTTTAATGGGTATTTGAATTTCAGAACAGGTGCCGAGAACATACAATGGGAAACGGACAACCTCCTTTTTTTTAAAAAAAATTTTTAATTGTGATGGACATACCTTTATTTATTTATTTTTATGTGGTGCTGAAGATCAAACTCAGTGCTTCACATGTGCTAGGCAAGCATCCTCCAACTGAGACACAACCCCAGCCCTGGATGACCTCTTTATAAAGAGTGTTGCGAAAGGTTGATTAACTGAACTCTTTCCTCATATCATATACAACAATAAACTCAAAATGGTTTAAAGACTGAAACATACATCTGAAGTATGTAAAACAAGTAGGAGACAATATACAGGAAAAGCTATATGACATTGGTCTGGGTGATAAGTTTTTATAAAACCCCAATCTCAGGTGATGAAAATAAAAATGGACTAAATAGGATTATATCAAACTAGAAAGCTTCTCCCCAGCAAAGGACGAAAAGCAAATCAACAGAGTGAAGAGGCAACCTCTGGAATGGGAAAAAATATTTGTAAGTCATATATCTGATAAGAGGTAATATCCACAGTATATAAGGACTACAGAAAACTCAATAGCAAGTAAACATATAACTTGATTTAAAAATGGTCAAAGGTCTGAATACATTTCTCAAAAGGAGATATACAAATGATCAAAGATATATGACAAAAATTTGATATTACTGATCATTAGGGAAACATAAATCTATGAGATGTCATCTCATACCTGTCAGAATGGATATTATGAAAAAGATAAAGGACGAAAAGTATTGGCAATGATATGGGAAAAAAGCAATGCTTGTACACTCTTGTTTAAATTTTACATTAGTACAGCTATGATGTACACTTATGGGGTGTTTCCACAAAAATTCAAAAGTAGAACTATTATATAATCCAACACTCCCACTACTGGGTATATATGCAAAGGAAGTAAAATCAGTATATCAAAGAGATATATCAGCATTCCCATGTTTATTATAGCACTGTTCACAATAGCCAAGAAATGGAATAAGTATCTATCAATGGATAAAGAAAATGAAATTTGGTTGTTTTCACAACATGAATGGAACAGAGTCAGAAATACCTCATGACCTCACTTATATGTGAAATCTAAAACAACCAAACTCAGAAGTAGAGAGTAAAATGGTGGTTACCAAAGGTGGGGGGTTGGGAGAGAGAGAGATGTTGCTCAATGTATACAAAGTTCAGTTAGGTAGGAGTGATACGTTTTTAAAATTTAGTTTTAGTTGTAGATAGACATAATACCATTGTTTTATTCATTTATTTATTTTATGTGGTGCTAAGAATCAAACCCAGTGCCTCACATGTGCAAGGCAAGTGCTCTACCACTGAACCACAACCCAGCCCTGAGTAATGTTTTTTGAGATCTATTGTATAGCATGGTGACTATAGTTAATATATATATATATATATATACATATATAAGTATATATATATATATTCATATTTTAAGAGAGTAAATTTCAAATATTTTACCCACAAAAAATGAGTACAACTTCTTGAAATTTCAAATTAAGAGACTTTTACATATGCTTATGCTATATTTAAAAGGGAAATTTCAGCTAGGCATAGTGGTACACGACTATAATCCCAGTAACTCTGGAGGCTGAGGCAGGGGGATCATGGATTTGAGGCCAGTCTGAGTAATTTAGTAAGATTCTGTCTCAACATAAAATAAAATAAGCCAGGGGCAGTGGTGCACGTCTGGAGGCTGAGACAGGAGAATCGCGAGTTCAAAGCCAGCCTCAGCAAGGGCGAGGTGCTAAGCAACTCAGTGAGACCCTGTCTCTAAATAAAACACAAAATAAGGCTGAGGATGTGACTCAGTGGTTGAGGGCCCCTGAATTCAATCCCTGGTACAACCCCCCCCAAAAAAATAGAACATATAGACCAGTATCAAACCATCTAAGTACATAGAAGCATTTAATATATGATGAAGGCAACAATGCCAGTAGTAAAATGTATTCAAAAAATAAAGTAGGGATAACTGGCAAAATCTTCATTTCTCCTGTGTTACTACACCTTCCTGGAGTCTTACCAGTTTCTGGTGTATCCTGCCAAGAAAATACCTACACTTTCAAGGATTTTATATTTTTACATTCTTTTCTCCTCACAAAAATGGTAGAATAACACACTGCTCTGCATCTTATGTTTTTCACATAAATGCAAATTAAAACTACACTGAGATTTCATCTCACTCCATTCAGAATGACAATTATCAATAATATAAGTAGCCGGGTGTTGTGGTACACTCCTGTATTCCCAGCACTTAGGGAGGCTGAGACAAGAGAATGGCAATTTCAAAGCCAGCCTCAGCAATGGTTGCTAAGCAATTCAGTGAGACTCTGTCTTTACATTAAAAAAAACACACACACACACAAAATAGAGCTGAGGATGTGACTCAATTGTCAAGTACTCCTGAGTTCAATCTCTCATGCCAAAAAAAAAAACAAGAATATATGTAACAATGAATGCTGGTGAGAATATGGGGAAAAAGGTACACTCATACATTGATGATGGGACTACAAATTGGTGCAACCACTCTGGAAAGCAGTATGGAGATTCCTCAGAAAACTGAAACCACCATTTGACCTAGTTATCCAACTCCTCAGAATATTCCCAAAGGATTTAAAATTAGCATACTACAATAATACAGCCACATCAATGTTTACAGCAGCTCAGTTCACAATAGCTAAGCTTTAGAACCATGAAGAAGAATGACCTTAAGGGGCTGGAGTTATGGTGCAGTGGTAGCGTGCTCGCCTAGCACGCGGGAGGCACTGGGTTCTATCTGCAGCACCACATAAAAATAAAATAAAAATATTGTGTCCACCTACAACTAAACAACAAATATTTTTTTTTAAAAAAAAGAAGAATGACTTTAAGATATTTGCCAGTAAATGGATGCATCTGGAGACTAAGTGAAATAAGCTAGTTCCAAAAAGCCAAAGGTTGAATGTTTCCTGAAATGTGGAAGCTAACCCACAATAAGGGGGAATAATAGAAGTTCATTGGATTAGACAATGGGGAATAGAGGGAAGGGAGAGGGGATAGGAAAAGTAAAGACAGTAGAATGAATCTGATACAGTTTTCCTATCTGCATATAAAAACATCACAGTGAATCCCACAATCATGTACATTCACAAGAATGTGATCCTAACTAGAATAAGATATATTCCATGATTTTATAATCATATCAAAATGGATTCTATGGTCATGTATAACTTAAAAGAACCCATAAATATATACAAATAAATAAAAATAAAATCCTGCCTTTCATATCCTTCCATGTAAGTACATGTTGAGCTACCTCATTCTTTTAAAAACTGCATAGTATTCCATTGCACAGATGCATCATAATATAACTATCTATATTTTTCAGGTTTTGCTAGTACAAACAAGACTGCAATGACTATTTCACTTGACATGATTATATTTAAAGGATAAACACTCAAGAGTGAAATTTCTAAATCAGTTTTTCCCTTTTTAGTTTTTTCAAATATATTTTTAGTTGAACCTTTAATTAATTAATTAATTAATTAATTAATTATATGTGGTGCTGAGAATAGAACCCAGTGCCTCACACCTGCTAGGCAAGCACTCTACCACTGAGCCACAACCCCAGCCCTCCCTTTTTAGTTTTGATGGTTATTTCCATAATGCCATCCCTCTGCAAAGATTGTGCCAACCTAACCTCACAGTAGGAATGCATTTCCTTCACTTATTCCAGAACAGACTATTATAAGCTTTCTGATTGTTATTCATCTGATAGAGGAAAAATATTATTTTTCAATTGTTTAATTTGCATTTATTTAACAAATTAACTTGAATGTTTTCATATATTTAAGAGTTGTTATTTTTTATTTTCGGCAAACTGTCTAATCATATATGTTACCTATTTTTCCTAGCATATTCTTGTCTATTAGCTTATTGATTTGTAGAGACTATATACAGGGAGAAAAGTTGGCTCACCATTGGGGAAAAAAATGTTCTAACCCAATACCAATAGGTAGAAATTAATTATATAGAAAGTTAAAATGTTTATATAAAAGAAGAAAGAACAACATATTGGTGAATATATATATAATATACATATTCATATATATATATTTTCCTGTGATAAGAAGGAAACTTTCCAATATTAAAAGCAGAATGCATAAAGGAAACTAGAGCAGTACATAAAAATTTTAAATTTTATCTATAAACACATTTAAATGCCAAACAATAGATAATATATGCATATATTAGAGGAGAAAGATTGAGAAAGGAAACCTAGTGAAGTGGAAAAGAATATGGTAGTTATATTACTCTTACAACTTTTCTGTAGCTTATCATTTTTCAAAATAAAACTGTTTTGAAAAAGTAAATTTAAAAAAAGAAGAAATGTCTTGACACAGGCCTATAATCCCATCTACTTGGGAGACTGAGGCAGGAGGAATGCAAATTTAAGACCAGTCTATATATTTTAGGGAGAACTTGTCTCAAAACAAAATTTAAAAGGTTAAGGGTGTAGCTCAGTGGTAAAATGCCCCTGGGTTCAATCCCCAGTACTGGTAAGATATATAGAAAGAAAGAGAGAGAGAGAGAGAGAGAGAGAGAGAGAGAGAGAGAGAGAGAGAGAGAGAGAGAGAGAGAGAGAGAGAGAAAGAAAGAAAGAAAGAAAGAAAGAAAGAAAGAAAGAAAGAAAGAAAGAAAGAAAGAAAGAAAGAAAGAAAAAAGAAAGAGAGGGGAGAGGGAAGTAGAGAGGGAAGGAAGGAAGGAAGGAAGGAAAGAAAGAAAGAAAGTAAGTAAGTTTGTGCACAGTAGCACACAACTGTAATTCCAATGACTCAAGAGGCTGAGGCAGGAGGATCACAACTTTTAAGACAGCCTCATCAACTTAGAGAGATCCTGTCTCAAAATTTAAAAAAAAATTAAAAAGGGACTAGGATACAGTACATTGTCAAAACACCCCTGATTTTAATCTCTGGTACCAAAAGGAAGGAATGAAGGAAAAAAGAAAGGTTAAGTTCAAATAGCCAAAACTTAGAATTAAAAAATTAAGTAATTACCACAACAGAATAGAGATTCATTTTTCCAAAAGAAGTTATAGTTACATGGCATACATTGGAAAACTGATAAAATAAAAATGGCAAATACCAAAATAAAAAACAATATTTGAAATAGATGACAGCCAAAAGAATGATATCCTTAAAATAAAATGTGCTCTTATGAATTAATAAGAAAAGATACATATTTCAGTATGCGAAAATGATAGACAAAGAACAGGAGCAGGCAAACAAAACAAGAAATACAAATGACCAGTAAGTGGTAAGAGAAATATGAAACAAATTCACCTTTGCTCGTAATCAAAAATGAAAATATGTTGGGTTGTGGCTCTGTGGTAGAGCACAAATTAAGCATGAAGAGGCCCTAGGTTCAGTCTCAAGTACCAAAAATGCAAATTATGTAATGACACCATTTTCTGTTCATCATGTTGGCAAAGTTTAGTAAAACTGAAAATAGTGTTGAGTAGATGGGAAAAAAATGGGTACCACCTTAAAGTATCATATGGTGGGAAGGTAAATTGTTGTAACATTTCTGGAGGGCAACTTAGCAATTTGTATCAAAAGTACTCAAACACTGAGACTATTTCACTTTCTAGAGATTTATCTAATGAAAAAATTTGGATACATATTAAGAGATTTGTGTAAAAGAATGTTCATGGCACTGACTTCTTTTTATTTTTTTTTATGGTAATGGGGACTGAACCCAGGGGTGCTTAGCCACTGAGCCACATCTCTAACCCTTATTTACTTTGAGACAAGTTCTGACTGTGTTAATCAGGACCTCACTACGTTGCTGAGGCTGGCTCTTTCAAAATATTTTATTAGTTGTTGAAGGACATTTATTTATTTATTCATTTATGTATATGTGGTGCTGAGAATTGAACCCAGTGCCTCACACATGCCAAGCAAGTGTTCTACCATTGAGCCACAACCCCAGCCCAAGGCTGGCTTTATACTTGTGATCCTCCTGCCTCAGTCTCCAGAGTGGTTGGCATTACATGCGTGAGCCCAGTGGAGGAACTTTCTTTAGACATGCTGATATTCTGTACAAGGGATGTTCGTGCCATCATTTTTAATATAAACAATTAGAAACAATCTAAACATCAACAAGAAGTTGGTTTAATACCTTACTTAATGCAATGAAATATGAGTGCATTAGCATAAGCAGGCACATATGTATATGTTGATGTAGAAATATTCACAGCAAATTAAGTGAAAAATAGTTATTCATATTATGATCACATTTTTATGGAGAAGTTTTGTAAGAATATATGCCAAAAAGTCAGCAGTAGTTGCCTGTAGGTGATGAAATTTTTTTCTCATTTGTTCATCAATTTCTCATTTTTATAGAATAACACTACACAACTTATTTAATTGAAAATATACTATATTTATATGGAAGGTGTTTTTATAAATCAATTTAAAAAGGCAACAGTATCAGGAAAATGAGCAAGAGACATATACAGGCAAGTTATTAAAGAAACCCTAAAATAAGCAACAACAATAAAAAATGCTGAACTTCCCTACTAATTAAATTAATTCAGACAAAAGCAAGTTTTGTCCATAATATCAACAAAAATAATCAAATGGATGTAGGTAATAGCATTATTCTACCAAAGGTGGCTATCCTCCCTCATATAAGCATTGTGAAGAGCTTTTTGTCATTAAGGATCAAACACTTTTAAAATGTACACATCCCGAAAGACTAAAATCCGAGAAATCTGAGCTGTGGTTTTGGTTCAGTGGTAGAGCACTTGTCTACACTTGTCTAGCATGTGTGAGGCACTGGGTTTGATCCTCAGCACCATATAAAAATAAATAAAATAAAGGTATAAACAAACAAATGGACAAAAATCATTTTTAAAAAATCCGAGAAATCTACTTCTACAAATAATCAGACCAAGGTGAAAAATATTTGTATCAAAATGTAGCCAGGTACGGTCGTGCATGGCTGTAACTCAGGAAGCTGAGGCAAGAAGATTACAAGTTCGAAGCCAGCCTCAACTACTCAAAAGACCCTGTCTCAAAATAAAAATTAAAATAGAAATGAGGACTGAGCACAGTGGTGCATGTAGTCAGCAGCTCAGGAGGCTGAGACAGGAGGATAACAAGTTCAAAGCCAGCCTCAGCAATTTAGTAAAGCCCTATGCAACTCAGTGACACCCAGTCTGTAAATAAAATATTTTTAAAAGGGTTGAGGATGTGGCTCAGTTGTTAAAAGCCCCTGGTTTCCAATCTGGAAAGCAGTATGGAGACTGCTTAAAAAACTCGGAATGGATCCACCGTTTGACCCAGCTATCTCACTCCTTGGCCTATACCCTAAAGACTTAAAAACAGCACACTACAGTAAAGCAGTCACTTCAATGTTTATAGCAGCACAATTCACAATTGCAAAACTGTGGAAGCAACCCAGATGTCCTTCAATAGATGAATGGATAAAGAAACTGTGGTACATATACACAATGGAATATTATTCAGCAATAAGAGAGAATAAAATTAT
>JAQQSJ010001318.1:0-14135 GCA_028644305.1 Xerus rutilus | reverse complement strand
AAAAAAAAATGGGCAGCCTTTCTGCCTCTCTAGGGGGGTGTATTCTCACTAGCCTTAACTCTTCCCAGTCAGGATCGACTAGGAAAGGGTAGAAAGAGGAAAGAAATGAGGAAGCAACAAGAGAACACAGGCACAACAGGGAGGCTGAGAGACAAGGAATGAGGAGAAAACTGACTTGGCCTGCTGCAACGAAGATTCATGGATTGGTCCTCTGAGAGCTGAGAAAAATCTAGACATGGGATCTCATGGGATCTCCCTGCAGATTTAAGGCTTTAAAGATGTCATTTATTTAGTCTCCTTTCTTCTGACTAGCTCCTTTCATGTCTGCAAGTGGTATCAAGTTTCCACAGTGTATTCTATTTCAAATATTCCTCCTGATCTGGTAAAATCTTTTTGCTTTTCTCTTCTGCGTGGCATCATTTTTCTGTCTTCTTCATTCTCCCACACTCTGTCCCCCAGTGATTCTCTCTTGCCTATCTTCCTCATCACCCAATGCCACACTCTTCAAAGAGATCATCCACCATAACCACCACCTGGAATGTATAGTTCCATTTTCTGGATGTTTAGTCTTCTAGCAACCAGGACTGACAAAGGCATTCACCAAAAGACTAGGAAACTCAGCCACTCCTTCTTAGAAATTACTTTTGCCAAGCAACAGATGAACAGCCCTGAACAGGGAACTGACAGCTTATGATCTTGAAATGTTTAGAGGTCAGAGGTATAGCACATTGAAGTTAGACATTTAACCACTGAAGGAAATGAGAAGGTAGAGGCACAAAATTAAAAGTCACTTCTCTCCCTGATTTGGGAGAGCCCCAAAAGAAGTTTGCTTCAGCTTTAACATGCCTAGAATATGATGGAGAAGATATCAGTCAGTGACTAGGACCTAGTAAAGTGACTAGTTTAGCAAAACTGAATTCACAAGCAGAATGACAGCTAACTACTTCTGAAGACAGTACATCTGGACTGAGTAGCACAATCAGTTTTGCAATCACTCTCTTCAAGACCCAGATAGAAAAAGTGATCAACATGACCTCTTATTTATACTTCTTTTGTTTAACCCCTATCTTTTGACCAAAAAATATTTTTTAGAACCTGAACAGTTAAAAAACTCAAGGGCTCTAGCCACCTAAACAAATCATTCGTTTTCCTCAGCAAGCATATTAACCTACAGGCTGGAATTTATCATCTACACTAGTTTTCTACCTTTTTATTTTTTCAGTTGATGGCATTCCTGTGAGTCTTCTGTACTCTTTTATCTCTCACTCCAATCAGCAACAATCTAGCTATTGCTAATTTGGATCTTATTCCCCATGTGTTTGAAAAGTAATACAGATCATAGCTATGGAAACTTTAAACATCCTTGACTCCAAAAGTAAAAATGATAAATGTCAGGGCTGGGGCTGTAGTTCAGTGGTGGAGTGCTTGCCTCACATGCATGAGTCACTGGATTCGATCCTCAGCACCACATAAAAATAAATAAATAAAATAAAGATATTGTATCCATCTACAACTAAAAAATATTTTTTTAAAAAAAAGATAAATGTCATACGCACTCATAATACCTTTTTTTTTTTTGTACTGAGGATTTAACCCAGAGGCAATTTATCACTGAGCCACATCCCCAGTACCTTTTATATTTTATGTTGAGACATGGTCTTACTAAGTTGCACAGGGCCTCACTAAGTTGCTGAGGCTGACCTCAAACTTATGATCTTTCCTGCTTCAGCCTCCTGACCTGCCTCAGCCTCCCAAGCTACTGTGATTATAGGCATTCAGCACTGTGTATGGCATAGGCCACCACCCCCAACACGATACCTCTTCTTTACTTTCTTGTACCAGTTGGTAAACTTTCTGAAGTAGTGATTGAGAAATCATTCAAAGAATTTTTGCACTGGAATGTGCCAATAAAAAATAATAATGATCTTTAAATTAATTAATTAATTTTTAAAAAGAATTTTTTGTACTGGGACCACAGTTACATATACACATTGAGTTCATCATTTTAATCTTTATTCGGCTCCTAAAAATAATCAGCTTGAAAAACAAGGTTTGTACTGGCAAGTTTTTTTTTTTTTTTAATTTGTTTTTAGTCATAGATGGACATAATATCTTTATCTATTTTTATGTGGTGCTGAAGATCAAATCCAGTGCCTCACACATGCTAAGCAAGCACTCTACCACTGAGCCACAACCCCAGCCCTATACTGGAAGTTCTATACTACTGATGCAAAATCAGATTTTGTAGTCGGTAAGTTTTGCTGAAAAGGATTGAATAGTGGTGAAAGACTGTCCTGGCTCGAGCATTTGAAAGGCCTTGCACCAGCATGGGTGTGGAGATTAATTGAAAGGGACCAAAAGATAAATATAGGCATTCACCCCAAATGGGAATGAGCACACATGCCATATCCTATTTGGGGAATCACTATTACATATAGTCTGGCAGTGTGTTGGGGCTTGATAGGGTTAGTTATTCTTATGTTGTATGCAGAGAAAACCTATTACTGAAATGAAGAACATAGTGGCTGTGTCCCCTCAGGGACTTAGCTCTTTTCCAGTTTCTCCAACATTGGATATGCTTTCTTTTATTCCTTGTCTTGCACTGTATTCCTTGACTTTCTCACTATTGTTATACAGGGAGTAAAACAGTCATAATTCTTTTAGGAAAGGGTAGGGGAAGAATAGGGACACAGAGGATTTTTAAGTCAGTAAAATTATTTGATATGTACTATATGTTTTTCTAAAACCATAGAATGTATAACACCAAGAATAAGCCCAAATATAAATAATAGGCTTTAATGATATATCAGTGTAGGCTCGTCAATGATAGCAAACTATGATTCTGGGGTGGGATATTGATAGTGGATGGGACTGGAGAGGGAATATTATTCCTGGAATTTAACAAATGTGCTTTCTGCTCAGTTTTGCTGTGAAACTAAAACTACTCTAAAAATAAATATATTTAAAAGCAAGAGAAGAATAATAAGAAAAAAAAAACTATTGAGGAAAATAAAACTCTATCTCCCCATAATCATGTTAAATGACTCTTGCAATCGTGCCTTATCATAATTACTGAAACTCTCTAATCTCTACATATGATTAGAGCTCAAAAAATATTTCAAAACATCAAATATCAAAAATAAATCACTCGCAGCCAGGCGCGGTGGCGCAACCCTGTAATACCAGCACTTAGGGAGGCTGAGACAGGAGAATCTCGAGTTCAAAGCCAGCCTCAGCAAAGGCGAGGCGCTAAGCAACTCAGTGAGACCCTGTCTCTACATAAAACACAAAATAGGGCTGGGGATGTGGCTCAGTGGTCGAGTACCCCTGAGATCAATCTCCAGTACCAAAAAAAAATTCACTCACCAAGGAGGCACATACCTGTAATCCCAGCAGCCGGGGAGGCTGAGGCAGGAGGGTGGAGTTCAAAGCCAACTTCAGCAAAAGCAAGGCGCTAAGCAATTCAGTAAGACCCTGTATCTAAATAAAATTCAAAAGAAGGGGGCTGAGGATGGGTTTCAGTGGTCGACTGCCCCTGGGTTCAGTCCTCGGCATCAAATTAAAAAAAAAAAAATAACTCAACATTCCCTCACAAAACAGGCCCACCAATTAATTCCACAAGCCTAAATTTCCACCCTGGCTGCAATAAACCCAAAGCCCTACTCGCAGCTGCTGCCATGGAGATGTGTAGATAAGCAAGAGGCCCCGTCCCTCCCTCCCCACAAAGCGAGCCCCTGCAGAATGCGCCGGAGGGCTGATGTCACTTCTCTCCTGTCGCTCGCGTAGCTTCACTGGAGTTGGGCGACCTCAACGCACGTTTATACCCTCAGCAGAAGTGAGCATTGAGATGGCGAAAATAAAACGAGAAACTGTGGGAAGCTGGTTGGTCCGTTAATCCAAGCAGAGAACTCTTTGAAAGAGGAAACCGGAGTGAGACAAGAGCAGAGCCAGGGTAGAAATGAACGCGACTGGCAAGACGGAAGGGATTGGCATGAGCGATTTCTAAGGGCTGAAGCAGATAGAGAACGGAGTGGTTGTTTAGAAGGCTAAACTTGGATGACATGTCCATAGATTTTAAGAGGGAAAAAGGAGTTCACACAAACTGGAGTGAATTAGGAAGAAGGGTAGGCGGGACAGGTGCAAAAACAATACTAGTTTTCCTTCTTTGATGCTTTGTCCTTAAATTAAAATAATAAAAATAAAAGTTTGTACGCTTGAAAATCTCTCTCTCCACCTGCTCATGTATACGTTTAGATATAGAAAAGCAGATTACTCCTCCAAATTCGGAAGTTATCACTTCTTCACCCTACAACTTCACCGAACACCCTTACTACCTTTCTTGTGTAAGGACAATCCAATCCTTTCACCATCTTCTCTTACTCCCTAAGTCAATCAAAATACAGCAAAAATTATTCATGATGGCAAGAACTGCAAACAATCCAAATGTTCCCAGGAGGATAGGTTTTACAAATGTGGTATGTGATGACTAATCTTGGTTATCAACTTGACCGGATTGAAAAACATTAAAAAAAAAAAAAAAAAAAAAAGATAAGGCACACTTCTGGGGATATCTGTGAGGTATTTCCAGAGAGGGTTGGTATGTGGGTCAGCAAATAGAGTTGGAAAGACCTTCCAGGAACATGGGCAACCCCATCCAATAGTCTGGGGACTAAGATGGAACAAAAAGCAGAAGGGGGAAGCAGGAGCATGCCCACTCTAGATGCTTCTTGAGTGGGTATGGGATTTTGTTTGCTGCTGGTATCACCCATGGACATCAGACTTCAGATTCTTTGGGCTTCGAATGCAAACTTTCACCTCCAGAGATTTTCCAGGCCTTAGTCTTGAACCAGGGCTGCATGGTTGATTCTTCTTATTTTGAATTCTCAGCTTCTTGGACTGAGAAACTATTGTTTCTCTAGCTCTCCAGCCTGTCCATGGCCATTGTGGGACCATTAGTCTTTGATGGTGTAAGTCAATCTAATAAATCTCTTATAATACATCATTTGATGAAGATCACTCAGTAATAAAAAGAAATTAACTACTGATACATAAAACAACCTGGAAGAATCACAAAAGCATACCAAGTGAAATACAATAGTCACAGAACAGCACTTAATGTATGAGTCCATTAAATGAAGTTCTAGAAAATGCAAACCATAGTGAAAGAAAGCAGATCATGGGTTCAGGGTGTAGCTCAGTGGCAGAGCATTTGCCTAGCCTTTGCACAGTCCTAGGTTCAATCTCTAGCACAGAGAAAAGAAAAAGTAGATCAGTTGTTGTCTAGGATTAAAGCCCCTTAAGAAGGGGGTAGGGGTAAAAAGAACATTTGGGAGTGATAAAAAATTTATGTAGATGTTTTAAAGCAATGTTTTCACAGAATATATATCAAAACTCATTGGGTTGTACTTTTTAATAGATGCATTTATTGGATATAATTTGTGCTCTAATAAAGTTTATTTAAATTTATTAAAACACCAAAATATATATCAACCATAATAATGTCTCTGTTTTATATGGTACTTTAAAATACGATCTAAAAGAAGAAATATTGGCCATCCTAATTTACAAGCACTTAAAGATACAACTATAAGCAAAATAGACCCTGCACCTGCTCTGCCAGAGTTTATATCCTAGTGGAGGGGAGAAGAAAATAAAACAACAAATATCACAAATGCCTTGAACTAGCAGGATTCCAAAGAGTGAGATTTCCAACAGAAAACAACTGCATTCTATTCCTCATTGTATGGGCAAACCCACTGGCTGCAATATTGGGCAGGCAACTCAGATAATAAAAAGTCCTCTGGTCACTTTTGGTCCCAAGAGTGGACTTAAGTAAATAAAATGACCAAAATCCTATAATATTTTGGACTTCCATTTCCCAACTAGTGCCCACCTACAAAGGAACTGAGAGAAGGGGTCAATCTATGTTTCTCCCCCACTTACCAGAATGCCTTTGCCTCCCCCAACTTGGAGGTGGGAGGCAGGGTAGGGAATAAGTTAATGGGCATAGAAGGTCTTACTAACTATAGTGTCCTATGATTTGATGGGTTTCCTCTCATAACAAGTACTTAATGCTAACTCCCTTTGGGCTTGGCAAATACCCTAAGCTAACACTTTTCCT
Organism: Xerus rutilus; assembly: GCA_028644305.1. Classification (NCBI taxonomy): domain Eukaryota; kingdom Metazoa; phylum Chordata; class Mammalia; order Rodentia; family Sciuridae; genus Xerus; species Xerus rutilus. Next base: position 8,014 of record JAQQSJ010001318.1, on the reverse strand, counting down.
TAGGAAGCATACACAGGGTCCATATATACCTCCCACCATCCACAAGCATTTCTCACTTGCAAATCCTTCCTGCTATGACTTTTCTGGTTGGCTGCTTCTTATCCTCTCCTAAACCAGGATTGAGCCTCCACTCCTATTTGAGATATACTCTGAAAAGGGGACAGTCCTGGAGGGAAAGTATTCCAGGAAGAAGAAACAGCTAGTACATGTTTAGCATGAGTTTAGCATGTTTAAGGAGAAGAGAGGAAACCTAATGGTTTCCTGGTAATCAAGATGTAGAGTAGCAAGTCTGACCAAATACATAAGAGCTAGAACAGGTAGATCTTGGTAAGCCTGGTCCTTTTTTAAAAAAATATATTTTAGTTATACATGGACACAGTGTCTTTATTTTGTTTATTTATTTTTATGTGGTGCTGAGGATCAAACCCAATGCCTCACACGTGTGAGGCAGGCGCTCAGCCCCTAGCCGGGTCCTTTGACCTCAAGCAGGCATAGAGTTTTAGATATTCTTGGTGCAGAAAGTTATATATACAGTACAACATTAATAATAAAAATAAAATGGAATTAAATTTTTAGTTGGGCAAACTATTGATGGGCAAATATTTTATTGGAATGAGAATGTTTAGTGATGACTGTGAAGTGTGAGGGAAACATTTACACTGTACATAGATGATAGAAGTATACAGAGGCACAACTCTTCTGAAGAGCTGTCCTATTCTGAGCTCCTACTATGTGTAAGGAGCTTTGCACACTCATCTCCAGTCCTCCCAGCAACTTCGCATTAAGGCAGATATTATGCTCATATTGCAAATGAGGTGCTATGGTTTGAGTGTGTCCCCCCAAAAGCATGTATTATAAACTTAATCCTCAATGCAACCATGTTGGGAAGTGGGGCCTAATAAGAGGTAATGGGTCAGAGGATTCTGTCCTTAGGAATGGATTAATGTCATTATTGCAGAAGTGAGTTAGAAGAGTGGGTTGTTACAAAATGAGTTTGGACCCCTATTGCTCTCTCACGTTCAACCCCTTGCCCTTCTGCCTTTCGGCATGAAATGCCAAAGAGTAAAGGCCTTCACCAGAGAGCCAGCCTCTGCTTCACCGTGGCAGAACCCAAGTGGAAAGTATGTTCCAAAAAGGAAAGACCTGCTCTATCATGTGGTCCTCATTTGTCACGTTATATGAGAACAAAAATCTAACCATTGGGTGTAGTAATGCAGAGGTCATTTGCAACTCTTAATAAATATAGTTTCAGTATGGAAACCTTACTGGAGCCAGTGTAAAAGAGAATGAGACCAGAGAAGTACAGTGAAGGGGATGAGGAGGCAAGTCACAGCATCAAGGAGGGGTGGTAGGCAAAAGCTGAAGACATATGTCACAGCTGCACTCAGACTAAGAATGATTTCAGCAAATCTGCCTCTCTGACAGGTCTGCATTGTTTTCCATGGTTTACAGATGATGATGCTGGGAATCACTGAAGATAAGTGGCCAGTTTAAAGTCACTTTGTCAGAGAACAAAAAAACTAGTTAAAACTTAAGAACAGAAGTGGCAATGAAAGGAAATTATGCTGCCTCTGTCCTCCACACCCTGCCAGAGACACTAGACCCTGAAGGGACTTTCTCTGCAGAATTTCCCCTTCCTCACCCTGGGGAACTTCTCTCTGGACACCTCATGAGCACTAATGATGACAGAAGGATGCAGATTCCCCTGAGCTCTGGCCCCTCTTATAAATAATGGGGAAAACAGAGTCCCCTGTTTCCCCTCTACTGAGAGACTCATCAATATCCTCCCTTTGCTCCAACTGCTATAACCCATAGACTTCTGAAGGATAATTTTGTCACTACCACCAGCTAATGTTGATTGGTTGCCACCACAAGCCCTTGCCTTGTCTGTACCCCACCAAAGGGCTCTGCACTAACAGACATCACCAACTCTGCCCTGGGCCCATGTTTCACAGACGTAGATGCCTTCTTTCCAGACCATCCATCCATTCCTCTGCTCACAGGCAAGATGACACCCACCTCTTGTCTCCTTCCTGAGGTGCCTGGCTGTCACCTCAGGCACCTGTTTCAGAAATCAACAGAGTCACACAAGTGGGTCTTTTGTTAATCTCTTCCACTGTCATTTCAAACGCAGGCACAAGATGCCAAAGTATAATCTGAAAATTCAAGGTCTAAATATTGGGGCCAGAGTTTAGACATGAAGGTAAGTTGTTATTACATTGCCCTGGGAAAAAAATGGCTTTGCAGCTGAGGGACACATTCTAGAATGCCAAGTGAGGGTTGAGGGTACGTTATACAATGTGTTTTACAATTTGCCTTCTGGGTGCATAGGGAGAATGATCATGGGTGTGTGTGTGTGTGTGTGTGTTTCTGTATACACAAGTGATGGAGCTATGTATTTGGGAATTTGTGCATACATATAGTAAGGATGTTTTCTGTGCAATTTTATTAGTGTGTGGCTGTTTTCATGGTGTGGAATATTTGGAGTGGAACAGTTTAGGACTTACCTGACTGAACTAGTGTGTGGCTATGTAATCACAATACTAAAAAATCTGACTTTTTGTAACTCAACATTGCTAGCCACCCAAGATTCAGAAACCTGAAAAGTCACTTCCTGTACTTCATTCATGCCCAGTATGACCCCAGTTCTGTAAAATTATCTAAAAATAAAGTTCAGGCCTTGCATATCCTTTTTATCCTCCACAGTCTTTAGCAAAATAGAACCTAGTTTACAAAAAAAAAAGGCAAAGACCTTGGAGTAAGTCAGATCTTAGTCAAAATCCTATTATACATTAACAATGTGATCTTGAACAAGTTATTTAATTTTGAGTACCTTCCTCCCCTCTATAAAATAAGACTGTTGTCTATTTTTCAAATGAATGAAGATTACAGTTAATATATGAAATGAATATGGAGTTTTAGTATCAGTTAATATCAGTTTAATATCAGTTTTAATATCAGTTGTTAACAGTGAGGTAATCCTTTACAAACTTGTTTCCAGGCTAGAGGGTGTAATTCAGTATTAGAATGTGTGCTTCACTAGTCTGAGGCCCTAGGTTCAATCTCCATCATCAAAAACAAACAGAGAAATTTGTTTCCTGATTTGTAAAATAGAAATAATAGTAATTAACATTCAATAAACACCTTATATGTGCCGGCACTATAGTAAGTGCTTTGTGTGTTTAACTCATTTAACTCATTGTGTGTTTAACTCACTACTTTTTTCAAATGAGAAAAGGAGGGGAGGGGCACCAAGAGGTTAAATAATATGCCCAAGGTTGTTCAGCTAGGAAACAGCAGAATCGAGACTCAAAACCAGACAATCTAGCTCCTGAGCCCTTGTTTATACTCACAACATTAATATTTGTTCTGTCTAATGAAGTTAAAATGAGAAGACCATATAAGCAAGATGCTTTGTTGGGGAAAAAGAGTTATTTTCCTAAAAAATAAGAGAATTATGATTTTTAAATTATATGCAGTGGATGTGATATTTTAAATAAGTTATCTAAGGCTGGGGATGTAGCTCAGTGGTAGAGTACTTGCCTAGCATGTGTGAAGAACTAGAGTCAATTCCCAGTACCATCACCAAAAAAAATTTTTAAATTATTTATATAATAAATATGTGTGAGGAAACATGCAGTAGAAAGATTTCTATGTAAATTTCATTAATCATGATGGTTTCTGTATCATTAGGATATTTGATTCAATGTCATACTCAAGGATCAAAATGCCCTTGAGAAGAGATCCCTTTGTTCCTCACATTCCCTTTCCCTTAGTTTGAGAAATGCTTGATAATATAGCTACAGGATAGAACCGAAACCTAAAAGGTCATCTAATTCAAACTCCTGAATTTACAGGTGACAAAATTGAAGCAGAGTGATATGAAATGACCTCCCCATATCAAATAATCATCCAAAGGTAGCTGTGGTTGGTAGGACTAAGGTCTCCCAACTTCTGGTCTACCAGAAAGTGTTTTTTACTCCACCGACTGACTCTTGGTTTAAAGCCTACCATGCATGTTCTGCTCCATGGTGACTCTGGTCACCATGCATGGGTACTGTAAAGCAGACTTTATTAACAACAGAGTAGACAACACGAGTCAGCAGAACACGGGTTGTGTTAAAAAGTAAACTGATGAACTGGGGATATAACTCAGTAGAAGAATACATGCATAAGGCACTGGGTTCCATCCCCAACACCACAAGAAAAAAAGTAAACTGAAGCACAAGAAAATTTTAGACTTTATTTCAACAAACAGCTATTCATGTATCAAGCAGCTCCAGTCCAGAAGTTCAGACAAAGAAGTAAAGACAAAGAGGTAACACAAGAGGGAGTGTTTAAAAGGACAAACAGAAGTAAATGAAAGAAAATATTTCACTGGTTATAATTACACAGTTGCACTATTTGGTCTGTCCTATTATAAAGAGCCTAGATATATAAATCTGCTGTCTGCTTCTAATTGATTGGATTTGAGTTCAGTTTTTCTTTGGGTATTTACAAGAAATAGCTCTAAAGAAATCTCACTTGTGTTCATAAATCAAACAAAGTTAAGGCAGTTCATGAAGCCTAACAGGCTTTGTCTGCTCAGAAATTCTTCTGGCCTCAGCTCCCTAAAAGTGAAGCACCTAAAACATGGAAGGTGATAATTCTGATCTATAAATTGTTAGTTCGGGCAAGCATGGGATATTGTCCTAATTTTTAGGTATTGCACACTTTCCAGGAAAGTGGGGAAAGGAGGCTCAGAGTGAAATCTATCTTCATAAATGTGAAGGGCTGTGATGTGAGAGGGAGATTAGATTTCTTCTTTGGCCTGTGGGAGTGCAACCAGAACGAGGGTGACAGCTGAAAATAGCACTGATTTGGAAATCAGACAGGCCTTAGTACAAGTCACACAAGGCCACTGACTAGCCATGACCCTAAGCCAACTTCATTAGCATTTCTGAGCCCCCATTTGTTCATCCATAAAACAGACATTTTATCTTCCCCTTAGGATTCTGTAAATATATAAAACAAGGAATACTGGCATGTGACAACCAAGGGTTCAGATCTGTAAGTGGGACTACAATCGATAAATTATTATTGCTACTATTGCATGCTTTCAGCTCCCCCAGTCCCACATCCTAGGTTTTCCTTTACTTGTTAGTGTCGCCCTTTGTTTCGTTCTTCTAAATATTCTTGGCGTTTTCCTTCTTTAGGCCAACCACAGCACAGAGGAGCGCTTCCTCCTGCTGGGATTCTCCGACTGGCCCTCCCTGCAGCCAGTCCTGTTCGCTCTTGTCCTCCTCTGCTACCTTCTCACTCTAACCGGCAACTGTGCGCTTGTGCTGCTGGCGGTGCGCGACCCGCGTCTGCACAAGCCCATGTACTACTTCCTCTGCCACCTGGCCCTGGTGGACGCCGGCTTCACCACCAGCGTGGTACCCCCGCTGCTGACCAACCTGCGTGCCCCGGCGCTCTGGCTGCCCCGCGGCGGCTGTATGGCCCAGCTGTGCGCGTCGCTGGCCCTGGGCTCCTCTGAGTGCGTCCTCCTGGCGGTGATGGCGCTGGACCGCGCGGCCGCAGTGTGCCGCCCGCTGCGTTACGCTGGACTAGCCTCGCCCCGCCTCTGCCGCGCGCTGGCCGGCACCTCCTGGCTGGGCGGCCTCACCAATTCCGCAGCGCAAACCGCGCTCCTGGCCGCGCGACCGCTGTGCGCGCCCCTCCAGCTGGACCACTTCATCTGTGAGCTGCCCGCGCTGCTCAAGCTGGCTTGCGGCGGCGGTAGAGACACAGTGGAGCGCCAGATGTTCGCCGCCCGCGTGGTTATCCTGCTGGTGCCGTCCTCAGTCATCCTGGCCTCCTATGGCGCTGTGGGCCGCGCCGTGTGGCGCATGCGGTCCAGCGGAGGCCGGAGGAAAGCGGTGGGCACGTGTGGCTCCCACCTGACAGCCGTCTGCCTGTTCTATGGCTCTGCTATCTACACCTACCTGCAGCCCACGCACAGCTACAACCAGGGACGGGGCAAATTCGTGTCACTCTTCTATATCGTGGTCACACCTGCCCTCAACCCGCTCATCTATACTCTCCGGAATAAGGAAGTGAAGGGGGCAGCCAGAAGGCTCCTGGGGAGTCTGGGGAGAGGGCAAGCTGGGCAGTAAGTGACTTGGGAATGGTAAAAAAGTTTAGCCCGAGCCCAGGGATGGAAATGCCCAGTGGAGAGTGTAGCTTTGGCCTTCAGGTGGTTAATTTCCTTAGGAGAATCTGCAAGCTTTGTCCTCAGGGAGACTAAAGCAGGGGGAAGATTCCCTCCTTTCATCAGGTAAGGGTCAAATTCTTCAGAGAAAATTCCTGTATCATATATATCTACATGTGTATCTTATAGATGTAGATATATATGCATATACATTACACAACACATACTCACACAAACCTATGGAGTGGGAAACGCCCTCAGGCTTTCTCCTACACCAACGAAGAAAGGAAGCATGATGGCGGGTATGGGCTTCCTCCTCCTCAGGGGATACTTAAGATTTCACATACAGTTAAGATGATGAGCAACATGATGCTTTCTCCCAGTCTGATGAAAGACTATAGAAAATTCTGTGGGCTCTGCCATCAGGGATCCCTCAAGTTAACAAGGAAACTACAGGCCCTACCCATCCAGAAAAAGGAACTATGGCCTCTCTTCTTGGGAAACCAGCCCAACCTAATGCAAACCTAGTCAGGTGGCCATTGCCCACCACAGCAAATGGCTCATAGGCTATGAACAATAGCCATAAATTTGGGGAATTATACTGAATGAGGTAAAAAAAGTTGAGAAACTCCTGCAGGAGATGGTCTTGAACAAGCTTGAAAGGAAAGAAAGAACCAGAACTGATGGAGAAGTAAGGCTTGTTTGGGGTTGTAAGAAAAACCTACCAGTGACCAGTAGTGAAACATGAGAGACAAAGAGAGGGCTGAGGTTGTACATCAGTGGTAGAGCGCTTGCCTAGCAGTGTGTAAGGCACTCAGCAGCTCATAAAACTAAATACATAAAGAGCCAATGAGATAGAGGAGTACATAAAGGTAGGAAGGAACCCAAGTTCCCAAGAGAGCAGCAGAAATCCAGTGATGAAGGGGGCATTGGGGTAAAGACAGAAGCCAAGCCCTAGCCTCCTCCATCCACAGCCATATGCCCATTCTAGACCTAAGGCTGGCAAGACCAACACTGGTACACAATCCCCCAACTTTCAGAAACCCCATTCTCTCCAGAAGTACATCTACCCCCAAGAAGCTTCCACTAGAGACACAAAATCTCTAGATCCCCAAGGAAAATATCTTTCCATGCCCATCCTTAGACATAAGAAGAATTTTAATTGGGTGTGGGACATAGAGAAGGGGGAGCATGGTGCCAGATTTCATTTCATACCAAGCAACTTTAAATAAGAAAAAGGAAATTAGATTGAATTTCTAAATTGTTTATTAATTGGGTTGTAATCATGTTGGAGTAAAAAAAGTTATTTCATAATAAATCATCTCACTACCCTCTATAAGTGGAAATTCATTTTGGTTCACCAATTATTGAGTGATAATATAGATGAAGCACTGAGCTTAATGTATAAACCAAAAATCAGTAGAACTGAATCACAACCTAAGCTTAATATGTTATCCTGTTGAAAAGGAAATAGGATTTCAAAGGAATAAATTTCAAGTCAGCTTTGAATGCTATCTCTAAAAGAAAAATATTATTTTCTATTCTTAGTAACAATACTGCCATCAACTATGGTAGAATCAAAGAATCAGAATTGAAAAATACTCTCATCCTCCCCATCTTCCACCCCAAAATATTCCTCTATTCTCTCATTCTCATTAATCTTGGGAAATCATGAAAAATGTAGTTGCTGAGTAAGACCATAAGAAAATAAACTCTTTACTCCAGGTAACCACCTCAACCCCACTGCAATTAACCCCCAATGCAATAGCGTGTCAGAAACAGGAAATTGCCATTTCTGATGTTATAATCCGCCATGATCTTCCCATCTTCCAGTTTCTTTCC
>JAQQSJ010001317.1:0-14139 GCA_028644305.1 Xerus rutilus | reverse complement strand
GTGACCTTGGTAACAGCGTAGAGGAGGAAGAAGGGCTCTGGAAGTATTAGCATATTATTTCCTTTGAATCACCCCCATCTTCCTGACCCAGTCACTCATTACCTACACTGACTGTCTTTTTGTTCCAGGCCCAATAGGAGCATCCTTTCTGAATCTTTATTATGCCTCAGGCACTGGACTAAGCTAGCATTTCCTACAAAGTAACTCATTTAATTCTCATAACATGAGCAAATTAACTATACACCTAGTTACACATACAGAATTATTTGCTCAGATACTTGTGTTTCCAAATTCCTTCTTTGTTTCCTTTTTATTTATTTCATTAGGGTTTAATAATCCCTTATATTGCTAATGATATGACATGGAACACCACTTTAGAAAACTGGCAAAAATGTTGACTAAATCCAAACATATCTATGACTAAACACCTAACAGAAATAAGTGCTGATGTTCATCACACACCCTTTTTCCTCTCCTTGCAATAAAATTACAAATGTGAAGAGTTCTTAGAAGAGGCTACTGCAACAAGTCCGGACAAAAGGTATGGCAGAAGGCAGCGGGCAGAAAGGAGATTTCCATTACAGAGAGAAGAGGACCCAATAACCAACCAGACATGAGAGTGACGGGAGGAGGTGGCCTGGGCAGTAGCGCAGCAGTGAACACGGAAACTGAGGCAGACTGAGGCCCAGGCAGGGGCACTGGAGTCCAGGAGACGGTGGAGTAGAGAAACAGGAAGCTCGGGAGAAAAATCAGATGGATAAAACACTTTGGAGTCCTCAGCATATTTGCATATCAGATTTCCTGAATAGAAAACAACATCTTTAATACACTGTGATTTATACACTCTTTTGACAATTAATATTAGCCTGCAGGAAGGCCTCTGGGGGCACCTAAAATTAATTTTGAAATCATTAGAGCAGACAGAAGGTTAGTCAGAATGAAAAATCCTGTGGAGAAGGTACCACCTCTCCTATTAAGTATCTGAGAGTAATTGTATAAAAGAAAAGCCTATTGCTTCTTAAAGGTAAGCAGATAAACTGGACTTCAAGTTGCTCTCTTGCTACTCGGGAAAATCATAAAATTCATTACAGCCCACGATGCAAGAGCAAGAAGATGCAGTTTGGTATCCTCACCATTCATAGCATTTACAGTGGTCAAATTTGCTTCAAAAGGCAGTTTCCTGCATTTTATTTCAATATAAAAATAATGTATAGGGCAAATGGGTCAATTTAAGGTTATAGATACAATGTTAAAAGTAGGATAATCAAAAAAATACATTCTCTGAATTTTTCATACTGAAGAGGGTATGGCTACTATTTGACAGAGTTCTCAAATTTTTGATCAATGAAATAATTAAGAGAAAAAAGTATGCTATAATATAAGGACACAAGTGTCCAAATGTATCATTATTTGCAGAGAATTTTCATTACAAGAAAACTCAAGAGAATCAACAAAAACTTATGAGCTATTATGAGAATTTTTATATGGTCAATTACAAAACATGAAACATGAACACCTTTGCTATAAGCTATTATTAAATAGTTTAAAAAACAGTGGGAGAAAAGCCCATTTCTAATGAGATATGTTAAATATGTAGGAAAAAAACTAACGTGAAGAATATATCAATGAGAGGTCATAAAACTCTAAATGGGGGGCTGGGGCTGTGGCTCAGTGGTAGAGCGCTTGCCTAGCATGTGTGAGGCACTGGGTTCGATCCTCAGCACCACATATAAATAATAAATGAATAAAATAAAGATCCATCAACAACTAAAAAAATATTTTTAAAAAAACTCTAAATGGAAGAACAGAGTAGGTTCCTAAACAGAAGACTGACAAGTGAAAATACATCAATTTTCTTTAGTTAATATGTAAATTTAATAGAAACCTCAATGGAAGATTCTTCAAAATTTAACAAAATAATTTTAAAATTCATTAGTAGGGGTAGTCACCAGCATATCCTAGACATTTTTAACAAGAGTAATGGAGCTGGGTGCAGTGGCACAAGCCTGTAATGCCAGCACTTAGGGAGGCTGAGACAGGAGAATCGTGAGCTCAAAGCCAGCCTCAGCACCGGCGAGGCATTAATCAACTCAGTGAGACCCTGTCTCTACATAAAACACAAATGGGGCTGGGGATGTGGCTCAGGGGTCGAGTGCCCCTGAGTTCAATTTCCAGTACAAAAAACAAAAACAAAAACTTAGAAAAAATAGTCAACGCAAATAGTGCTCAAAGAAATGCAAATTAAAACTATAAAATACTACTTTTTTAACTCTCCAAACTGACTTTTCAGTTTTTTTTAATTTAAAAAAATTTTCTTTAGTTATTGATGGCTTTTTTTATTTTAGTCATTTATTATTTATATGTGGTGCTGAGGCTTGAACCCAGTGCCTCACACATGCTAGGCAAGCGCTCTACCACTGACCACAACCCCAGCTCCCGACTTTCCAGTTTTAATTCTAATGCTCAGAGTTGATAGTGCAGGGAGAGGGGACATGGGACACTGCAGGACTGAAGTAATAATCCCTACGTCCAAGGAGACAGGGTGCTCTTTCCAAACAAGCCCACTTCTAACAATTTAATGGAAGGAAAGGACATATTGTGTTCAAAGATTTATCTACAAAAACGTTTTCTCCTATTCTACAATGCCGCCAAAATGTGAAACAACCTAAATGTAAAACAGGAAGGGACAGATAAAAAAAAAAGTACATATGTAAAGCCACAAGACTTTGAGTAGAATGCTTAATAAATGAAGAAACCCTTTAAAAAATTAAGTGGGGAGGGGAAACAGTCCTACAACATTTCAATTTTGGTTTAAATACACAATTATAACTGTGTATATGACCAAAAGAGAATACTCTAACTTATTAACATTATCATGTATTATGATATTGTACTTTTCATGTACTTCTCAGGTAATTGGATAAAACTAATAAATACCAACTTTTGAAAAAGCCCAGGTTCTGTGACTTTCCTGAACCCCAAGATTCTGTGACTCTCCTGTGACTCTCCTTTATCCTTCAGCAAAGCACAACAATGTGCTGACCAAGTTCAAGGGCCATACAGAGCTGCAGCTGCTTAGCGAAGTCTACACCAGTTCCTGGTTCCTCTAAAATTCCAGAACCTTGGCATTGATGAAGACAGTATTTGTCACTTATTGTCAAGCACATTTTAACATTTTCATGTGCTAAAGGTTTGCCTCAAAGAGAACATAAGCCACTCAAGGGGAGAAACCTGGTACCACACTGGCCAGACCCTGGCCCTATGCATACTGTGAGATGGGTAGGTAGATTCCACACTTAACCAAGTCCCAGAGAGGGGCCAGCTAAAACTTTAAATCTAAATAAAATATTTGTTATTCTAACACTTCCCCTCAGTATATTCTTTTAAGTTCTGAACCAATATTAACTCTTAGCAATTGGTATTGGTTTCAGAGATATAAAAATAAAGATTTCTAGTTAATCACAGGCAGGTAAGACACAGGACTCAAAAACAATCTTTAAAAGTGAGAGAAATATCCATGTCCATGGTCCACAGTAGCCACAATATGGAGATGACCTAAGAGTCCATCAACAGATGAATGAAGATAGTGTGGTGTGTACACACACACACACACACACACACACACACGTACACACACACTACATTATTCAGCCTTAAAAAAAAAAAAAAGGAAATCTCGCCATTTGAAACAGCATGGCTGAACTTAGAGGACTTCATGTTAGGTGAAATAAGACACACGAGAAAAATACTGTGTGATCTCAGTAATGTGGAATCTAGAAACATCAAATTCATAGAAGCAGAGAATAGATGGAAAGGCGGTTACTGGTATGAGGACAGTGGGGAGATACTGGTTAAAAGGCATGAAGTGTCAGTCACGTAGCATGCGTACGTCTAGAGCTCTATGTACAGCAGGCCATAGTTAACATACCATGTTGTATACTTGATTTGCTGAAAGAGATCTCAAATATTCTCACTACACCAAAAAAAGAAGAGAAAGTTTTTTTTAAAGTATCACTGACCACTTACTATGTCTCAGATATAGGAAATAAATTCATCAATAAAAAATTAAGTGGTAAGAAAACAGCAAATTTCAAGAAAGAAAATGCTACCTTATAACTCTACAAACACAACAGAAGAGAGAAGTAGCATGAGAAAAGGGAAACTCCAAAAGTCAGAGGAGAAATCAGATAAACATGCTTGAGGAGTGTGAGCTAACAGCAGGGATGTCTCAGAACAAGGCCTCGGCTGGGCTAAGTGACAACCAGGTGGGCCAGCATGAAAGGGAAACAGCCAGAAGAGGGTCGTCAGGATTATTAAAGTGTTAATGATGGGAAACTCTTTTCTTTTGGTATTAGAGATTTCACCCAGGGATGTTTACCACTGCGCCACATCCCCAGCCCTTTTTATTTTTATTTTGAGACAGCCTTACTACATTGCTGAGGTTGGCCTCAAACTCATGATCCTCATGCCCCAGCCTCCTGAGTTGTTGGGCTTGCAGGCATGTGACACCATGCCCAGCTAATAATTAGAAACTTAAAGGAGAAAAATGAATGGAATTATTCCATTTAGTCAAGCATGGTGGTAGCTGGACATTATATTCCCACAGGGGAAGATAGCCCAGGGTCTCTCTCATGTACAGGCGGGCTGTTGATAGGTGGGTGTGTGAGCTAGTGCAGCAAGGCCAGGCAAGGGGTGACAGAAGAGGAGAGGAGCCTACGGTGGGCAGCGACTCTAAGATGAGAGCTTAGAGGAGCTAACAGCACCAGTATCCTCTCGGGACCCCTCTATCCTCCTAATTCAGTGATTTCTTAAGAACATACCACCCTGGGGAGAGGGCGGGTGTCTTATGAAAACCAAAGGGAGATCTAGTAGGGAAAAGGGACCAGGGGAGGAAGGGCGGGAGAGAAAGGGAAACACGGAGAAATGATACTGGCCGGATTGTTATATGATGTTCATGAACAACATGGAACAACAAATCCCACCATGACGGATAATTATAATGCACCAATAAAAGAAACAGGGAGGACAAAAAGCGTCCTCGTACCCCAGTGGCTTACAAAATCCAGAAAAAAACAGGTGATAAAAAATTACATTTCTGAGAAGAGGGAAGGCAAGAAGTTTTCGTTTCTCCTTTTTAATCTCTCCGATATTACTATGACCTAATCAAGTCTTTGCACCCTATACAGGAATTGGGCTGGCACACACATTATAAGGTTAGGGGAAAGAGCACAAAGGCAGCTCTCGACATGTTTATCGTTATCTGTCCCTTACTAAACGGCCCCCTCTAGATAACTGTGCTGTTAAAGTTCTTAATCCTGGCTCTCCTCTCGCTTCTGAAGGCCATCAGTGTATCTGTCTCTAGAAATCTGGTTCCTCTCTTCATTCCCGGGATATCAAGAGATCAGATCATCTGGCTCATCAGAAGTGTTGATAAAATAAGGGTAATGAGAAAAATGCTCGGCCGACTCTCTTGAGATTGGAATTGCTAAGTCTACTGCCCTTTGGAGTGGTCCCTTTTGGTAGCTGGCTTTTTAATTTCTCTGACAGGATCTTGCTATGTTGTCCTTCAAGCTGGACGTGAGCTCCTCAGCTCAAGTGATTCTCCCGCCCCAGCCTCCCGATGAGCTGGGACTACAGGGACACACCACAATGGCTCTTGTTGGCTTTCAAAGACTGTTTTTTTCTTCACCAATTCCTTCAGCTCTTGGTGCCTGACCATGTTCTATAGACTGAAGTTGCTGGATTATTTAAATAATATGATTAATCTTTATGCTGTTCCATAGTGGAATTCTAAGATATCAATGTAACTAAATATATTTCCCAACATAAAAATTGATTCATAAACTTACTGTTGCCTCTGCTATTAATCATTTCTTCTCTATTAATATCATAATAAAAACTATCATTTATGAAGTATGGAATGCCATTATAGAATTCCAGGCACTGTACTAGGCACTTCACATGTATTACGTATAACCCCACCACAACTGTGAGTGGATAAGCAAAATACCCCTCACTTCCTGAATAAGAAAACAGAGGAGAAAAGGAGGAGCTAAGTAACCACTTCCCCAAGGCCCCTCAGCCAGGAGGGACTGGAGCCAGGCACAGAGCTAGGTCTCCTGATTCCAGATGCATCCTCTTCCCATAAAGAGAAGAAGTGCAGGCACTCTGTCATCACGTCACATCTCCTGGTTACCAACTTTTTGAGAATATTACATACCATTTTGCTAATAAAGACTAGGAAAATATTTATCATTACAATTCAGGTCTATCAATACACTTAATATGTTTCCATCATAAGAGTTAAAGACCCCTGAAGAAATAATATAAAGGGGTTGCAGGAGAAATACCTGACCTCCAATAAAGCATATTTGCTTCTTACAATTTAATGCACGTCACGATGTATAGCTTTTTGCTAATTTTACGTGTCTACTCCAAGGCACATTTGAAGAGAAAAAAACAATGCATCTGACCAAGCTACGAGATCCTGAGGACACAGACAAGTTCTTACTTATCTCTATAAACCCAAGGCCTATGTGCAGTGGACATCCAACACCTGATGGTCAAGGAAAGGAGGAATCAATGATGATCAAGTTCAGAAAGTAACACTTTAAGATACCTGAAACATTTGTTGCACAGATAAAAGGAAGTCATATTGTTTCCAAAAAAAAAAAATAGATTTTTCATCAACAGGTGAACTCCTACCTCCCGATCCTTGAGTTTCATGGCGAGCACCAACTGATGCCTGTGGTTGGTGAGAGCCTCCCGGTAGTTTCCTTTGGAGAAGAATGCAGAGCCCAGATTCCCATGAGCTCGGCATTCTCCTGTCTGGTCACCTGAATTGCATTTAAAAAAGAGAGAGAAAGAAAATTTCTCTAAGTTATAGCCTTATTTATAATATATAATGATCATCTTAATTTAAGAGGCACAGATTTACTAGCTCAGATTCATTTACCTTCCTTTTTTCTAAAGTATTTACCTCGTCCGCAAAACCCTATACGAGAAGTTAGCATTCTAGAAGTTAAAGCTCTGGACAGCTGTTAGTGTTGTTGTAACATATAACTATTGCCAGGCACTTAGGTGTCCTGGAAATGAGAGGTTACGGACCTCGACACAAACCAGCTGCTGTTTAAATCTCCTCATTTCTCTGCTAATGACCTTTGATTCTGAACAATTATTAGCTTGTTGGTTCAGTCATCTGACACCAAACCTACATAACCTACTGCTTCTTTACAAGTACACTGGTGGTAGATTCACCATATCCCTGCTCTTCCTGCAATCTTGGAAGTCCTTGAATAATCGTCACGATGACCATCATAGTCATAAACAATACTTATCTTACAAGTGAGGAAACTGGGGCACAGAGAGGTTAGGAAGCTTATCCAAAGTCACACAGCTAGTAGATATCAGAACCACTAAACCCAGCAGTCTGGCTCTACAGTACAGGCTCTTAACTCCTAAACTGTACTATCTCCTTTAACAAAATGAAGCATTCTTGTAGAGGCAAAAATTAGAATGAAAATAAAAGATTTACACAGCAATACCATCATGTGGGAGACTGAATTTGTGAGCACAAATCTCTGGGGGAGGGAATGGACAGGTTAATCTACATCTCTTGGCCCTTTGGGAGCCTCAGTACCTTGTCCTATGAGAAGCCCTAGAGTCATGAGTACCCTACAGGAAATGCTCCAGAGACACACCCGCCTCTCACGGTGCACGCTATTCCCATGCAGGTCAGGTTGATCAGCTTTGCTTCCCTTCCGCACTAAAATAAAGGAGAGAAGCGTGACGCTACCTAAGGTCTTGGCTACGTCCAAGTCCTGCTGCATGTATCCAGTGCTCTTCTCTGTGTTCCCGAGAGACCAGTAAGCACTGCTCAGGGCCGAGAAAACAGAGCCCCTCAGTTTGAGGCTGCAGGTGCCAATCTTCAGAGCGGCTTCTAAGACAACCACAGAGGCCCCGTGATGGCCGGCCGTCAGGAGTTCCTGCCCAACCACAGACACGACCACAAAGGGACTCTTGTCCAGTTTCATTTTCTGAAGCTGCTGATAAGTGGGTTCCAGGGAGTCTGAAGAAAAAGAAAACAGGAGAATGCAGGGCGACACACAGAACAATCTTTTCCAACACACAATAGAAACACATGTTCATGACCCAGTTCCTCCACCCTGTGACCTGGTGCCCCCACTGCCCACTCACCATGGGACCAGAAGCGCCCGCCTGGCCCTGCAGGTTCCTTCTGCTGCTGCACGCAGCTGCCACGCTGCTCTTCCCGGCTGGTCTGTCTGCCATCGTGGTGGCCACTTTCCCCGACCCCTTCTTTTCTGTCTTGCCTCCTCAAAACACTGCAAGCACATCTCCAAACCCCACCTCCACTGCCAGCATCCTTGGCTCCTTCAGCCCCCATTAATTCTTATACCTAAGCTTGTTTTGTGTTTTTATAGTTAGTATTGCATAATTTGGCCATTAATTATTTTAAAACTGTCCCACAAATGTCAATTTTTGAAATATTTTCCCCGGTAATTTGAGGGCCACCGTAGGCCTACTTAAACTGTTATAATAACTTGAGCAAGTAGTACAACGCGGGCATGCGATTTAAAAATTCCCCACTGCGCTGGGCACAGTGGCGCATGCCTGCCATCCCAGCGGCTCGGGAGGCTGAGGCAGGAGGATTGTGAGTTCAAAGCCAGCCTCAGCAACTTAGTGAGGGCCAAAGCAACACAGTGAGACCATATCTCTAAATAAAATACAAAAGAGGCTGGGGATGTGGCTCAGTGGCCGTCCCCGGTACCAAAACAAACAAAAGAATCTCCCCACTGCCACACAGGCATCCAATAAACGTGTGTTAAACCTGAATTTGAATAACTGACTAATAAAATCTGCCCTTATTTTTTTCCTAGAAGAATCAATAAAGGAAGCTCCACCAACAAAAGCCAATCACTCCCACTGGTGACCCAATGTCCACTGCTGCTTCTGAGGCCAGTCTGCCCAAATAAAAAAATCACCAAACAGGACCACAAAGAAATCATCTGTGTTTACTTAAGTAAGATGGAAGATAAAATTACTGTTGATCTCATTTTATTTTCACATGGGGTCTGTGAAGGACATAGATTAAAGGTGACAAGCACAGGGATTCTCTCCATCTGAGGCTGGCTTTGAGTGCAGATGACCCCCACACTCCTGCTCCCCTGGCTCCCTTTTGATCTTTCTTTAAAGACAATCACAAAGCTATTAACTATTGCCCTGTAAGAAGAAAGCACTCACAACTATTTGTTGTTAGCTTTCCTGAAAAACTATCTCACATTAGTTGTTTCAGTATACACATGTAAAAAACTGAGAGGATTGGTCTCTTTAAATCTTGAGTCTCCTAGCCAACAGCACTGCATTAAAATGTGATTTTTACAATTTATGACTCCTCGACTCCCCACTAAGGGGCTCTCGCCTGAATCAACATTACCACAGAAACCTTGAAACTTACTGGTGCCTAAAGCATTTTTTCCTTTCAATCAGATCACTAAACAGAGAACAAAGAACATTTTTACACCTGTCAGAAGCAAGCAGTGCACAGTGTCCGTAAACACCAGATAACCAATAGGGTTAGTTGCAAACCCAGGAACCCAGGAATTGCTAGAACAGAACAATACCACACGGAGATGCCATGAGCAGAATTTTGGTGGTGCCTGCTGATGAATTTGGCAGCCACTGACAATCACAGCAGCCACCCACTGGCCAATTAACAGAAACAAAAATGATAGGTTTTTAGGGCTGAAAGACTTAAAATACCCTTATCTGGGCTCAGTGGTAGAGCGCTTGCCGAGCACATGGGAGGCACTGGGTTCAAGCCGCAGCAACACATATAAATAAATACATAAAATAAAAGTCCATTGACAACTAAGAAAATATTTTTTAAAAAATATCCTCATTTTAGAAATGAGGAATCTGAGCTTTTTTGTTTTGTTTTGTTTGTTTGGTACCAGGGATTGAACTCAGGGGTGCTTAACCACTGAGCCATATACCCAGCCCTTTTTATTTTTTATTTTGAGACAGGGTCTCACTGAATTGCTTAGGGCCTCATTAAATTGCTGAGGCTGGCCTTAAACTTGCAATCTCCTTGCCTCAGCCTCCAGAGCTGCTGGGATAACAGGCATGCACCACCAAGCCCAGAACCATTTGTTTGTTTTATTTTTTTCTTGGTACTGGGGATTGAACCCAGAGGCACTTTGGCACTGAGCTACATTTGCAGTCCTTTTTATTTTTTATTTTTAGACAATGTTTCACCAAGTTGCTGAGGCTGGTCTTGAATTTGCAATCCTCCAGTCTCAGCCCTCAGAGTATCTGGGATCACAGGCATGTGACCCCATACCAGGTTAAGAATCAGAGTTTTTAAGAGATCCACCCAAGGTCAGATATCTTAGAAAAGAACCCATTACAGGGCTCTAAGCCCGGGTGCTGTGGAGTACGCCTGTAATCCCAGTGGTTCTGGAGGCTGAGACAGGAGGATTGCAAGTTCAAAGCCAGCCTGAGTAATTTAGGAAGGCCCTGAGGAATTTAACAAAATCCTGTCTCTAAATAAAATATAAAAAGGGCTGGGGATGTGGCTCGTGGTTAGGTGCTCCAGGTTCAATCCCCCAGTAGCAAAAAAAAAAAGATTCTTAGTCACTTGCAATAGAAACCAGTCTTGGCTGGTTTTATTAGAAGAGAAATGCACCAGGCTACTATTGAGAATGGTGAAAATTCAGATCTCCAAACCCACAGTCAAAATTGTGCCACAAAACTACCTACTGAACGCAACATAATCACTGCCACTCAACACAGGACACCAGAGCTCACAATGCTGCCCGTACCACTGACCGCCACCCTTGGAAAATGGACATCACTATTGCCACCCACTAGTACTAGAAACAATTCTGTGCTGTCCTTTCTTCTTTGAACCTTCTGCTACTAATTCAATGGTGGGAAAAAGTAGGATTTGATGCTTTCAGCTTTTAGAGTAGAAGACAGGAAGCAGAAATGTAAAATGAGGAATTCCTAAAATACAGGAAGATTGTTCAAAAACTGACAGCCCCAAATGACTGATGGCCAGCAGAGACACTTCCCTTCACTTGGAGATGTTTTTCCCATAGCAACTATGGTTAAGTTAGAAAAAGAACCACCTAATTAAGCCTCTAAAATTGTACAATAGTAGAAAGAAGAGAACATTACAAGTTAGAAAGATTCCTAAAAGAGAAAGAAATCTTTAATTGTACAAGTTTTCACTAGATGAAATGAAATTGAAGAAATGAGAAGGAAGAGATCAGATTCCCACTTGTAGAGAATATATGTACATTAAAAGATAAATGCCAGAGCAGAGTGTGGTGGCGCAAGCCTGTGATCCCAGCACTGAGGCTGAGACAGGAGAATCGTGAGCTCAAAGCCAGCCTCAGCAACGGCGAGGTGCTAAGCAACTCAGTGAGACCCTGTCTCTACATAAAACAGGGTAGGATGTGGCTACCTGTAGGATGTGGCTACCTGAGCCAGTGAGGATGTGGCTCAGTGGTCGAGTGCCCCTGAGTTCAATCCCTGGCACCCCCCCCCTCAAAAAAAGATAAATGCCAGGCTGGGGTTGTAGCTCAGTGGTAGAGTACTTGCCTAGCATGTATGAGGCACTGGGTTCAAATCTCAACACCACATATAAATAAATAAATATCCTTTGACAACTAAATATTAAAAACAAAGATAAATGCCAATGTGAAGATAAATATAAAGCTGATAGGAAGAGAGGTGAGCAGGGGCAACTGGAAAGCTTCCTGGAAAAAGAACTTGATTTCTTAAAAAAAGGGCAAGACTCACACAGGTCTTTCTTTTTTTCTCCGAGTCAAAGGTTGCAAAGGGTTTGTCGTCACCAGAGGCGCCAGGAGAAGACGGGTGCAGAGAATGCAGAGTGCTAAGCAAGCCAGCCGAGCTGAGCAGAGAACTCATGTCAGCAAGGAAGCTGGCGTGGAATGGTGGGGAAGCACCGAGTTACGGGTGAGGAGATCTGTATTTCAAAGCCACACAGCCTCAGTCTCCTCACTTTGTCAAATGTAACTGTGGCAATGGTTACACAAATCTATACAAGTGCACAAGTCCATAACTGGATACATGGATGTAGATGTGCACACCTGTGCCTGTGTACAGGGACATACACAGAACAAATTTACATATGTTTCACTATATGTAAATTTTCAAAAAATTCAGTGTCAAGTTTCTTTGCTTTTGGCTGTAATTGTCTCATTGGTCCATATTCACTAATCAGAGGCTCTAATTAGCAGTTGTACATGTTTTTTTGTTTTGTTTTGTTTTTTGCAGGATTAGGGATTGAGCCCCGGGCTATGCACGTGGAAGGAAGGTGCTCTACCACTGAACTACACCCCCAGCCCTGGAAATGCTCGTGAGTTTTTTGCTGTGTGTTCCTGAGACAGGGTCTTGTATGTTGCCCAGGCCAGTCTTCAATTCCCGGCTCTAGCTAGCCTCCAACCTTGGCCTTCACGGTAGCTGCAACTATCTGTGCACACCACGATACCTGGCTAGATGTACATGCTTCTGATGAAAAAAAGATGGTGAGATGATTTTTTAAAATGATCTCTACAAGTCTTTAAAAGTCTATTATTCTAATTCCTATTCTAGGGTAAATTTGGGTGTTTAAAAAAGAGACTAATTTTGCGATTTTTGTCAGGCTAGTAGAATAGAGATTTGGAGTCTATAGCTATTAAGATGTTTTTCTTTCTAGAATCTATGCATAATACATGAAATAGTCAAGGTCAAATCAGCTCCATAAGAACAAAAAGGCCCTTTGCCACACTGATTGATCCATGGGTATGTGTTTTTGAAATGTAAAGGCTTAAGAGTTTAAGGTAAACAAAATCACATTTCCTGACATGTGAAGAGCTTGTAGGGATGTAGCAGAGGCCAAGAAAACAAGACACGGAGCTGAGACGTGCGGTCCTCAAGACTTCGGAGGTGCACATGCACTCACATAGTAAGAGGTCTGGATCTGGGATTCTGTATCCTGAACTCAAGGGTGCCTCGCAATGGTTTGCCACTATATCCGAATGAGCCTGAAAGAGTTCTTTCGATATATATATAAATAAAAAGTGCTAAGAAGGGTCTTTGCCAGCATTTAATCATCAGTGTTTTCTGTCTTGGTAATATATAAAATAATGAGACAGCTTTCAAGCCAGAGTTCTTAGAATTTGTAGAAGGTGCTATGGAACCCTCAAGGGAAGGTGTGGGAGGCTTCTCAGAGGAAGCAAAGTCTGAATGGAAATGAGACCTAATGGAAGCCAGTGTTTTTCAAGAACAGCGGGGAGTTAGCTGGGAATGGGTGGAGATGAGAACGAAAGGGAGCAAGTTGTCTAACGCTGGGGCCTGAGAGAAACGTCCCAGTGAATGCTCACAGGCAGGACCTGGTGTACTGGGAAGAGCAGATCAATACTGCTGCTGCTCCCACTCCTCAGTGAGAGGTGGGACATCATCTGCAAAGCAGAGGCCGCCCCACAGGGCTGCCTTCATTCTAGGGCCTGACTCTCAAAACATCAGGAGGCTGTGCTACCGACTCCCCCCAGAGAGGAGGAACAGCCCAGCAGGCCAGGGCCCTGGCTCAGCCAGTGGGCTAGCAAATGGCGGTGCTGCGATTAGATTTCAAGCTTGTGGACTGGGAGGAAGCCTGAATTTTCAACATAGCATTTCAAAAACAGGCCTCCTGTGAAAGGTGCATCTAAAAGAAAGTCAAAGGAAAAGAGTCCACCGAGGGTGGACAATCAGGCAAATAAAAGGGGAGCCCCACTTGACCCTGAGAGAAAAGCTGATGCATTCAACAGCCATTTTCCACTGGCATTTTATAAAAGCACCTTCATGGGATCCTCCGGAACTGTTAAAAACACAACAGGTGCCAGCCCATAAATGCAACAGTCTTTAGATTACCGAATTAACAAAAAGAGAAAACACACACAAGAGAACCCTCAGCAAGAAGCATCTTTAGAGGAACAAATAAAAGTAAACTCAATCTCACTTTCTAATTGTAGGATTAAATTCCTGTTTGGCAGAAGTGTGCTACAACCTCCAACTCTGCTCCAGCACTGACAAGACCCTAGGAACCGAAACTGCTGACGGACTATCTAAAAA
>JAQQSJ010001316.1:0-14140 GCA_028644305.1 Xerus rutilus | reverse complement strand
CGATCCTCCTGTCTCAGCCTCCCTAAGTGCTGGGATTACAGGCGTGAGCCACCGCGCCCGGCTGAAAGTATGTTTATGTATATGTATATGGGATTATTAAAAGTGTATATGGTATTAAAACCAAACATAATTCTATATATTTTGATCTATTAGAGTTCTGATTAGTACTGAGAATATGCTCAGATGCACATAACTGACTAGAATGCTCTTACCTGGCTTGGCCGGAGGAAGTTGATGTTAATATTGGGATACCTAGTGACAGGGTCGATGCTATACTGGCTGAAGTTTTTGCTCACATTCTCAGGGGTGGTTTGAGGCAGCAACCTATAAATGCTTTCCCTGTAATAACACACAACAATGTATGCACAGAAATGACAAGCACTATTGACATCTCCCTCTTTTCATATTGGTTTTGACAGTCCACCAAATTTTCTGATGTATACAATATATCTTCATTCTTGGCAAGTTTCCTTTGACACTACATAAACCTTAGTTTCTCAGAACCACCACTCAGCGATTCCAAGGACAATGGATTAGTTAAGAGCCAAAGAGAAAAACAAAATAATGCTGTGGGCAGTGATAATTGCCTGGTCTAATTTAAAAGGCAACTAATTTACTGTTGTGTTTTTATTTTTTCAAGTGTGCCAATATTTACTTTAATTAAGAAAGTCAGGTGAAAAGAAAACTTGTCACCACACTAATCCAGAATGCTTTAAGGTTTAAGAAATGATTAAAAGCAATTTGGCATTTTCCTTTCAGTCACTTTCAGTTTCTTATGTTAGCATGTTCCGACTATGACAAAGACTTCATCAGTTTAAGCCTTTCTAGCTTATGGTAAGGATAATCTAATTTGCACTTTCTATGTATTTGTTCAAGTAACGGTCGTAAAAAAAAAAAAAAACCAGCACTATTCAATGGTTAAGATTCAGAATTACTTTCCAATGATAAATTCATTTAGAAAGGGACAAGAGAATACGTCCATTAGATCATCTTTAGTTTCTATGATTTTTATGCAATATCTTGCCTTTCCTTTCTTAATTATGAAAATATCTTTAATGAAGAAAGGAAGAGAGAAAAGAAGGAAGAACTTATACTCAGCCTGAAGAATAAGCCACTCCTTTTTCCCAGTTTTCTCATGGGAGAGATCCATTACCTCTCTGCCAGGACTTCCAAGGGGCTGGTTCCCAGGGACCAACTTCGTACCATCCAGGCAGAGTCCATAGCAGCTAGAAAGCCCCGGGCTATTCCTGTTCCCATGGGCCAGAAAGGCTATGAAAGAGATATAAAACAGAGTTAAAATGTTATCTTTTTTCCCTTCAGTACTGGGGATTGAACTTGGGGCCTAGCTCGTGCTAAGCAAGGGCTTTACTACTGAACTACACCCCCTTTTTATTTTATTTTTGTCACATTATCAAACTTGTAATGCTCCTGCCTCAGCCCCCCAAATAGCTGAGACTACAGGTTTATGCCACCACACCCAGCTAATAAATCATCTTTAAAAGAGTTAAGCTAAACTGAAGAACAAAAGAAAGTGTGAGGCTGACAGTAGTATTTGGCAACTGTTCAGACTCTGGAAATCTCCATTTCACACACTAGTAGAGGGGAAAGTTAACAAAAGTTACAGAATTTCTATCTATACTTAATGTCATTCTTTTTCTCCTGGTTGGTATAGCCCCTGCAGAGGCTTTGCCTATGCTGTGATGCTCACTCCACAGCCACGATATCCAGATTTGCTCCTCATTATTACTGTTCCTTAGTACTGCTTCTATCATAAAGTGCTACTACCCTTAGTACTCACCTCTAGGAGGCTGTCACCAACCAGAGCCACTAATAACTGGTGGCCGTTCTGTTCCCGTACCAAGGCTGCATTCTCAGAGGCATACATACAAGTGAAGTCAAACATGGCCACATCAGGCTGCCCATAGTGATTGATGGCAAAATCCAGAGAGGGCAGCTGCTGTTGGGTAGAGAAGTCAGCCGCCTCCCGGGCATAGTTCAGCAGTGCCTCCTGGTCCACATTCTCCCGGGAAAGCAAGAGCTCTGTGTCAGCATAGTCCTGTCCAGAGAAAGAAGAGGCACAGGATGGGAAAGCCCAGGCGGGGATGAATGGCTTGACTTGAACCATGAAATGTATGTTAGACATAATCTAGTTCCACAACTTTTCCTCCCCCTTAAAGTGATTTAATATTCCACCAAGTCTTTTAGACAAAGTAAAAAGAAAAGGTTTTGGGTAAGGAATATTTCTAAGAATGAATAGGCTTTGCTGCCTAAGAACAATCTTGGCTTTTCTATTTGCTTGGAGCAAGTCGCTACTCCTCTGATCCTGGCTACCTCACAGTTGTTCTGAATAACAAGTTAAATAATTTCTGTAAACTGAAAAAGTATTTTATGGTTTATATTATCTTCTACAATTATTATCTTTTGGATAGCAAACAGCTTTTTTCAGCTGGGAACTCAGGCATGCATAGCTCATCATACCCAAAGGAACAACCTGAAAACTTCAGTGCCAAAGAGATGTGGAGGTGGAGCAATAGTAGCTGAGGAGGATGGGAAGAAATAAACTGAAAATGGAACACAAGTTTTCAAAATCATACATAAGATTCTGCAAGGCTCTATAGAAAACCACCAACAAAGAAAAACAACAAGAGAAAAAGAGCTTTGACATGAGGGACTGATATCCCTTTTCTGTTCTGGAGGTTCCTGCACACTGAGCCAAGTCTCTTTTCTCCTAAAGTGGGGCCTCAGTTTCCAAGTATCCCTGACGGTACTTTCAGCTAAAACTATAAGATGTGAGAAGCCAAACCACAAACACTCAGGTTCAACATTAAGTGGCTAAAATATGTTTAGTGTCAGTAGCACACCCAGAAGGCACAGCTCCTGCCCTATAAAAAAAAATCAAGGGAAAAAGTAAACCAGGTCTTAACATTCTAGATTGCTTTTTATCTAATTTTGACTGATAACCACAGCTCTGCCCAGATGGTAGTCTTAACTTGGTCCCAAGGTATCTCAACTGCTTTACTGGCTAGTTCTTATTGATAGCAATAAAAGAGCGCCAGATAATGAACACTTTATAAAGCCAAGTATGTCTTGCTTCTGTTTTGGCAGAATGGGCTATACAAACCACTTTTTCTGTTTCTCCCTGCATACATACAGGACTGCTATGCTGAGAAACAGACACAAGGTTCATAGGTGGAAAGGAGGCTTTGTGCAGCAAGCATGTGCTCATCAGCTCACTCCCCATTTGCTCTCAGTATGGCAATAGTGTGACTCAGACTAAAAAGACTTGACTCATTCTCATTCTTCAAAGATGAAGGGCTCCCTGAGATTCAGTCTGAGTCTAGTGGGAATTGTATAAGCCTAAATCGATACCTCTGGTGCTTCTTTGCTTCTCTCTCATCACACAGGGACAGTAATTCCCATATTCAGACCAATAAGACCAATAAGATTTAAGCTACTTTCCTTAAGAAACCATCCACTCTGCAATTCTCTGATTTCAGATCATCTCCATACAATTAGTTATGAAGAAAAAAAGCTGGGCCAGGCCTGGCTAAGGATGGACATTAGGCCCTTGTTAAGTCTGAATGAGGCCTAAATATACCCTGATTCAGTGTTGCCACAATAAAACCAGACCCATCATCAGGCTGTCATAAGCACCAAGCATTGCTTCTTGGTTGAACTCTCTCCCCTCTATCCCCTTACTCCCAGAAAAAGATCTACTGACCAACCAATAATTGGTCATATATGAAATTCACTATAACCTCAAACAAAGTCACCTAAAATCAAACTAAATATTTACACAAAGAATAATTCCTGATGCTTGCTTTGAAATAATCCAATGGCAGGAGAGGTGAGTGGAGTGGGGTTTTACTGAAACAACAGTGGCCATGTTAATAACTGGTAAAGCTAGAGAATATGCATAAGAGGTCATTATATTATTCTCTCCATTTCTGTTTACATTTACAATTTTCCATAATAAAAATATTTTTTCAAAGTTAAACTGAAAAACACTGGTGATTTGAGATGTGTTCAATGCTCATCTTTATTCCCTTGCAGGAAATCCCATCAAACAATGAAGTTCTTTCTTTTGGTTATCATATTAACAAGTTCAACAGAAAAGTGGTTTGAAAGAGATCCATTGCTCACATGCAGTATCACCCCTTTGTCCAGTAAACTCTGCTTTTTGGCTGTCATAACGAAATAGTGTGTGTCATCTTTGTAGTAGACGATGTTCTCCAAATCAATACCTGCAACCAGAAAACAAACATATGCATAAGAGTTTGTTGAGAGTAGGGCAGCCAGAGAGACTACTTGGGTCTATCTGAGACAGGGCCATAAAATTCCAGGTAGGAAGATGTTTAGGCCCATATTCTCACTTCCTGCATATTCAGTTCATGAAAATAAGGGGAGCTTTGTTTCCCTCTGTACTGCTCTATAATTCAACCAACACCCTAAGTTATTCTAAAAACAATGACCAAAAGTTAACACAAATATAAGAATGGGAAAAACAAAAACAAAGCAAAAAAGAGCATAACTCTTACAAGAGAATATGTCTTAGTTAACAGATTAAACCTCTTTAAGTCATCAAGGAAGCTAGAGAACTAGAGAAATCTCATAAGCTGGGAATGGTTGCATATGCCTGTAACCCCAGCAGCTCAGGAGGCTAAGACAGGAGGATCACAGGTTCAAAGCAATTTAGTGAGGCTGTGAGCAACCTAGTGAGACCCTGTCACAAAATAAAAAATAAAAAGGTCTGGGGATATGGCTCAGTGGTTAAGTGCCCTTGGGTTCAATCCCTGGTACCAAAATAACAAAAATAGGGTAGATGCCTGGAAGTAGAGAATGAACTATTGTCTTTTTTTTTTTTTTTTTTTTTTTTTTTTTAAAATAGATGGACACAATGTCTTTATTCTATTGGTTTGTATGTGGTGCTGAGGATCGAACCCAGGGCCTCACGCATGCGAGGCAAGCGCTCTACCGCTGAGCTACAATCCCAGCCCCCGAGAATGAACTATTGTCTTTTTAATTTAATTCATCCAAAGAACTGAGGCAATAAAATCAAGTCTAGAAAACAGAATGAAATATTTTTTTGTTGCAACAAAATAAATCTATTCAAAAGCCATCATACAAAAATGTCATTCCTACCTAGCACATGGTTTGTTTTCAAGTTCAAACAAACTCAGGAAGAAGACTATATACTTAATACCTAAGTTAGGTTCTCAATAAAACCAGAGAGCTATATAGTTTGCTATATCCAGTGCCTTAACTTAGCATCACAATGTAGGGGTGAGGGATTGGGGATGAGTTGGTAAAAGGCAGAATGAACACTTTAAAACAAAACAATAAATAAAAACAAAATCCAGAGCAGCCCAGCCATTGCACTGAAGACTGAAAACACTAGAGTGGGAGACAGAATGATATGGGACCATTATGCTAAGAACAAAGTAAGAAAAAGCAGGACAAATGACCTAACAGTAACAACAAGCACTATCCACCAGGAAAACAAGCAATAAATAACTATTTTAATGTTTAACCTTATTACTTTAGAAGAATCTATACCAACCTGTGGCTTCTCGTAGCTCCTGGAAAAACTTTTGGTTGAATATGAAAGCCACACCACTGATCTCTTCCACTTTGGCTTCTGCTGTTGTATTTCGGTTAATAAAATTTGCTGTAATGGCAATGGCCAGTTTGCCACGAAATTCTTTCCGACGAAATCCTGGAAAGAAAGAAATTTTCATAGGTGGCAATATTGACTAGAGAAGAATGATGATCACTTCAAATAAGGGGGTTGTTGAAGACATTAGGGAAAATGTGGAGGATGAAACTCAATAGAAAATTTTTTAGGGCAGCTCTTCTCCATCTGAAAATAAGCTGTTTACCTACCAAAGAATACCATTCGTGAATGAAGTCAAAGTCTACCACATCATTAATGAACAATTTGAAATCTGACTGAACAGAATACTATTCAGTACTAGGGATTCCATTTAAAAAGGTGGACAGGGGCTGAGGTTGTGGCTCAGTGGCAGAGCGCTTGCCTCGCATGTGTGAGGCACTGAGTTCGATCCTCAGCACCACATAAAAATAAGTAAACCAAATAAAGACACTGTGTCCATGTATAAAAAATATTTTAAAAAATAAAAATAAAATAAAAAGGTGGACAGGTGTGCTAACTTAAATATGTAAATTATATTCTACATTGTCAATTCCTCAAAAGTATATCTCATCTCCTAGTGCTCTAACAAAAGCACCCTGTAAAATATACCCAAAGTGAGCACTGTTTGGAGGAAGCTGAGATGTCATGCAATTCAAATAAGTAGCCCAGCAAGGCAAAGTGGTGCATGCCTGTAATCTCAGAGACTCAGGAGGCTGAGGGAGAAAGATCACAAGTTTGAGGTCAGCCTCAGCAATTTAGCAAGACTCTGCTTCAAAATAAAAATTAAAAAAAGGACTGAGGAAGTAGCTTTGTAGAAAAGTGCACCTGGGTTCAATCCCCACTACCCTGCCCCTGACAATAAAAGATAACACATGGGGGCAAATTCTCAGAAATATGGACTCTTGGGGACAGGGTCAGCCTCTACTCTTCTCTGAAGAGATTAGAGCACAAGCCAATACCTTCCAAGGTGTTCCTACGGCCATCCCCACCGATGATCACTTCAAATTCATATTCTGATATAGGATGAGTTTTGGGGTGCACCAGTGCCCGCCAACCTATCCCTGTGGACCAAAGGCAAAATTAAGGTCATTACCCAGGCCAAATTCATATCTCCAAGATCATCTCTAGATACTGAGGCATACAGGCTGCACAAAACTCCAAGCTAAAAACACTAAATATAAAAGAATGGGAGAATAAACTTCAGACAGACAGAAGCTTTGAAGAGAACTTACAAAGGGAATTTCTCCATCATATGATTTTCTATAGTACAAGTGTCTGCAATGACTAAGTCAAAAGCCTCCTCATTAAACTCAAAGTCTTCAAAAGCACAGACATTAAGAAATCCATTTAACTAGTTTTGAAAAACACTGGCAGATTATTCCAGTTTTTTCCCTTTACCTAATCTGTTCTCATCCTTTCAGTGCCCTTTTATGCCTTCTTCATTTGTCCAATTTGACTTACGTTCATTTTCTTGATCCTCAGGAGGCTGTACAAGTCCTTGGAATTCTACATTGACATGTATTTCGATGCCTAGGATCAAGGCTACTTTCAAAAGTATCAGTTGGAGTTGACGTATACCTGGGTAAATACAAAGATTATATGTTTGCAAGAGCACACAGAGAAGAGCGAATGCACCAGCAGTTGCTCCTCATGTTCCCTCCCACCCACTTACCTATGCATAGTCTATTCAGGTTCTCCAAAGTCTTTTGGAGCAGGAGACATTTTCTAAGTCATGTTCTCTAACTTCTTTCTTTTTAAGGGTAAATACAAACCTGTGGAAGAGATGCTCTAGAGACTTT
Source organism: Xerus rutilus (assembly GCA_028644305.1). Classification (NCBI taxonomy): domain Eukaryota; kingdom Metazoa; phylum Chordata; class Mammalia; order Rodentia; family Sciuridae; genus Xerus; species Xerus rutilus. Next base: position 6,688 of record JAQQSJ010001316.1, on the reverse strand, counting down.
AAAGGCCACCTACATCTTTGGGTTAGGACAGAAAGCTTGGAGACAGCATAGGACTGTGGCCAACAGGAAACTCTCCTTTCTATCTTCCCCTGATCCATCAGAGATGCTATTCTCAGCAGTATCTATACTCCTAATAGCACATAGCACCTACCACAAGACATAGGAGTACACTCATGAGGACACTTTTCACAGCTTGATATGGAGCCACTGTATTGCTTTCAGAGATATCCATGGCACTACCTTCCACTCTATTATCTTATTGACCTTCATAGACTCTCAGCAGGTAAAAGAAATCACAATTCAAACTTATCCTCTTAACACAACCCTAACTGATCTACAGTTGTGGCAACTGTGGCCCAAAATGGTTGAAAATCTCACTCATTATCATGGTGAGATTTATATATTTATTTGATGCCCAAAGTTCCTACCCAGTGCCAATTGTGGCAGCAACACTAGGTATACAAAGATAGAAATTAGTTGCTGATTTAAGACCCTTTCAGTCCCAAATACTACTGCCACTCATAATTACTGGAAGACAAATCCACTCTATCAATGGCCCTCAGTCATCCCTCAAAGCCAAATTTACCTTCAGTCTATGACTAATCTGCTAGAAGCACATGCAAATCCTCTGCTAAGTCATCCTGGTTATTTTCCTTAGCTTACCACAATTATCACCCTGAGTCACACTCCCAAAGACTCATTAAGTCCCATGCTAGCACACATTTTATTTTTATAGATAACTATTGTTCCAAGATACTTTACAAATCATAGCCCAGAAAATGGTAAGAGCACTTCTATCAGGGAAGTGAAAGCTGTTAGCCAGTGTTTGATAAATTGGCACAACCACTTCAAACAGCAAAAAGTCCATTAATTGAATGTTTTTATAGGACACATCTGGAGAAACTCAGAAGAAAGTTTCTTTGATAAAGCTTCCCTGGAATCATTAATAATAACCAAATTTTTCATAATGCTGACAATTTCTGTTCTGAATTGTTTTTCAGATAGGCTACTTACAGTCATGAAAACAATCACCAACTGCATTAACTTGTGTTTACCTGTTTCAAAAACACAGACTCCAAATGAGCTTGAAGATGGTAAGAGGAATGGCAAGAGCTATTCTGGCTGTAGACTTTGTGAGAATCACCTACCCAGAGGAATTCCACTACTGACTTGCCATTCATGACCAGACTAGAACTCTGCTTCTTCTTTAAGTGTAAGGACTGCATCCCTATAACATTTTCTTCTTATGTTTGTTGAGCATATGCAAGATTACACTGCAGAGAGCCACAGCCTGTTACCTCTTCTAATACATTAAGAACCACTGAAGGATTGAGGTCCAAACTGGTCACTGGTTTCCCGAAGTCTAGCCCTACTGCCTATCTGCAAGTACTCAGCAAGAGTCCAAGACCTAACTCAGACATCCTGAAGCCAGACTCCTCCTTGCACAGGGCACACACTTGTAGTTCAAAGTTCTAGGTTACAGAACCACCAGAGGCAGATGTTTTGATTCAACATAGGGAATGCTTGCTACATGATACCAATGAGATTGGAACAAATTAGACTATTAAGCAGGAATTCCTCAGACAACCTACCTGTCTCTGTCTACTGAAAAGTGTGCGGGAGAAGGGTTGGAATCCTACAGCAGCTGGTGTTACTCACTGATATGATCGATGGCTCCAGCACAGAACTTGCCATAGAACTTCTTGGCACCCAGACCTCGAAGATCATGTATGGTGAAGGGCCAGAGATGTAAGACATTGTTGCGGGAGAAGGCATCTCGCTTCTCGATAACTACCACCTTGGCTCCCAATAAGGATAAGTCAATGGCTGTGCGGAGACCACAGGGGCCAGCTCCAATGATGAGACACTGAAAAACATAGCTGCTTTCAGGGCAAAGTTTGTGACTCTTGAAACACACAGAGATGTTTTATAATCTCATAACCATCATTCCTGTAAACCTCCAATGAGGGCTATTCTCTCCATTACCAAGAAAACTTCAAACCTGTCTAGGTCACAGCAGGGCACCTGCAATGGTTTAAAAGAAGAGCTGTGGGCTGGGATTGTAGCTCAGTGGTAGAGCGCTTGCCTTGCATGCGTGAGGCACTGGGTTCGATCCTCAGCACCACATAAAATAAATAAATAAAGATATTGTGTCCATCTACACCTAAAAAAAATTAAAAAAAAAAAAAAAAAAGAAGAGCTATGATTGCTGTGAATGGGGAAGACTGAACTATCAGTGCTACTTGCGAACCAAGTTCATGTTCACCTTGGGCAGCCTGTAAGGCCCACAGATCTGCAACATATTTAAAGGGGTAATCATTTCAACAAACAATATGAAAATCACATCTAATCTTTCACTGACAGGAGAGGACCTTTCAAAAGGCTTCTATGTTCAACACATTTCTGTCCAAGGTGGTAGAGATTATTATGGTTCAGGCAATCTTTGAAGCCTTGAAATGGGTTTACCACACAAATGATTTCCTAGAGACAACTTTCAAAAGCCAAAATTTTATGTGCTAAAAGAGATCTAAAATAATGATTTCTAGACTGAAAGTCCAGAGAAATTCTCTTGAAAATCAATACGCTAGAGAAGTACTCAGTGTGAGGGCAAACACAGATCTTAATTAGTTTATACTGTATGCTCAGAAGGAAGGTGTGCAACATGTTTGGCTTTGCATTCCTTTCATTCTTAATAAAGTCCAGTACTCACTCATGAAAGTTTTGCCTTTGAATTTCTTGAATAGTATCGATGAATACCTACTCAAACGTAAATCCTCTGGGATGGGTCTTTAATTATCCACACAGGGCAAACTGAAGCTATGTATAGAGTTATGGCTTTGTAAAGATGACATGTCAAGAGCTATGAAGCTACATAGAGACAAGACTCTTAGCCTAGACATGTCCTTGCTAAAGGACTTACATTCTCCTAACAGTGTGAGGTTCAAAATGAAACTTCAAAGCTTAACTTCAGGGAATATGTAAATACATGAAATATGCTCAGAAAAGGGTCTGTCACATGAAACAGTCAACCCTTCAACAGATGAATGGATAAAGAAAATGTGGTATATTTACACACAATGAAATATTACTCATCCATAAAGGAATGACTTTATGACATTTGCCATCAAATGGATGTATCCAGAGACAATCATGCTCTGTCCTAAATAAGCCAGTCCTAAAAAACCAAAGGTGGAAAATATTCTGATATGTTCAAGTTTACCCACAATAAGGGGGTGGGTTGAAGAAAAGACTAGAAATGCAGTAGATTAGACAATGGGGAATAGAGGGGGCGGGGACAGGAAAAGGAAAGACAGTGGAATAAATCTGACATAATTTTCCCATGTACATACATGACAACATCACTGTGAATAGTGAATCCCACCATCATGTACATCCATAAGAATGAGTTCCTAACTATAATAAGATGTATTCCATGCTTATATATAAAAATGGATTCTGCTGTCATGTATAACTAAAAAGAACCAATAAATTAAAAAAAAGAAAAGAAAAAAATGAGCATGGGTAATGGATCTGCAAAGTTTCAACAGGGTATAAGCTTAATTTCCTAGATAAGGTTGATGCCAGAATCTGCCTGGCATCAACCTAGCCTGGCATTCTTACCTATTTCATCTCTATTCAATCTTCTTATTGGTACCTAGTTAAATTCTCATGTCAGTGACCTTAGAGTATGAAAATAGTCAAGCCCTTACCTTAGTGTTAGTGCATGCTTTTCCCTTTTTGTAGTCTTTGTGACTGCCTCGTTTGTCCAACTTTGCCCAGAGAGCTTTGGCTTTCCAGTAGTTAAGCTTGGACTTGAGCTTGTGATAGAAGGAACGGTAGTCTTTAGGCTTCAGTTCCAGGTGGTCACAGAGTTCTTGAAAGGCCTTGAGGGTTCCCTTGCAGGTGGTGGCTTGGACAAACCGGTCAAAGAGGACATGAGCTTGGTTTATAGTCTCATGCTTTTTCTCTTCCATGCTTTACCACTCACTCTCAGCACTGCCCAACAGAGGGGGCAGTGGGATGGTTGTTGATCCACCTGACACTGTCACCTTAATCTAACGAAAAGAAAGAGAAAGAATTGGTCAATATTTCTACAATTCATCTTTCTGAAGCAGAGATCCCAAGTGATAACACATTCATTCAACAAATGCATACTGAAATGCTCCAGGGACCATCCAAGATACTGAGGTAGAAAGATGAGTAAGACAGCCCTTGTTTTTAAGGATTTTATAGTCTAGTGAATGACAGACATATAAACTGAATGATACAGTGTACCACTAGAGAGAGAGGAACAAGGAAGAGTACCTGTATCTCAGGGAGGTAGGGTCCTCATTTAAGATGAACCTCTAAGACATGACAGCAGAGTCTTTCAGGGTAAGTAAGTGTTAGCCAGGTAAGGAGAAGTATAGTGCGTGAGAAATAAAGTAAAAAATAGGCAGTCCCGTGAGGGATTGCTAAAGATCAAAGAGTCAAAAATGATTCCCAATTTTCTATCTTAGGCCACTGGGAAATCATGATAGCAAGCCAATGGATAAAAAGTAGAAGGACTCATTTGTGAAGATGGGGTAGTAAACTTGACTTTTCAATCTGTTGCATCTGAGCTGCCTAGGGGGAAACATTTGCTAGGTAGTGGAGTATGAATGTGAAGTTCAGGAAGTCCTTAAAGATGCAGACCAGGTTTGAGAGCCCTTAGTGCACAAGTGGTAGTGGAACCTGAAAAAAACCATGGCTTTACATGTGCTCTGAGAAGAACAAATCTGCAAGAGGCTGGCCGAGCTGATCCCACTAGAAAAGATTATGAGAAATAGAGAAAGGGCAGTATTAGAAGTCTAAGAAGCAAGAAGTTCGGATGTGATAATATCAGCGAGGATTTAAAGGATTTCAGAAGTCGTCTGCATGTGGTACATGGCAGGATGGGGAGATTTTAGAGCCACCCCATTTTGCCCATAAGCATATTCAACAATAACAGTGATGCCATCTATATCTTCCTCTTATCAAAAATATGAACACATTTGCCATTCTATGTGTCTGCTGTAACGAGGCTTAAATGCTGAACATGGCACCTCATGTGTTTCTTCATCCACTTTCTCTCTGGCGTCTGTCTCATCACCTTTGTACTACATTTCATTATCACTATTACAACCATTATTTGGAGGTAAGTGGCAAAGGGCTAATCTAAACCATATGAAGAATGGAGATGTAGGACAAGGTGACTGCAGGGCACCACCCTGAGCCACATGTGCCTGCACAGACTGCATGACCCTGGAAGTTACTCTGCCTCATAAAACTTGGATTTTTTGTTCTGGAAGATGAAAAGGAATGATTGATGACTTCTACAACTCTCTCCCAATACTGAAGTTCTCTGAGTCTTGTGTTGAAGAAATTCTCCTGGTCACAGTACTTGTTCCTGGTACTCCAGTCGGAAGGTGCATAACAAGCACATCCCCAATTTACCACTAGTATGACAAACATGACTGGGCTGAAATTTGGGAGGATTTACTCTTGGGGATAGGAGATGAAGGGAGTTAGTAATGTGCTGTCCTCAGGAGGGGAACTGAAGCAAGGAGAGGAATAGAAGGAATAAGTGGCCTTATATTTACTGATCCAATGTAAGAGTAGGGGTTGCCACCAAGCTGCAGGTGCTGATACAGTCAATTCTCAGAGAACAAGTGCCAAGTTTCACAAGGTTTGTTGTGAAGCGCTTAGCCTGGGAAAGTCACTGAGCAACAGAGTTCCATCATGAAAGAGAAATAATGCTGTTTTTCTCCATACCTCACTAAGAAATCATATGATTAAATCAAATCACCTGGAAATGTGTCTTAAGTTTCATGAGAGAAAGCCATAGCTATAGGAACTGTCTTTCCCCTTCACATTTTCTATGTCAACAGACTCACTACCACCGTGGAGGATGAGTGGAAAATGATTAATTCGTTACCTGAAAAATATTGATTAGGGTTCTCACCTCAAAAAATGTTACTTACTCAACAGTCTTTCCTGGAGCTGGATATTAAGAACTATACATACTGCTTGTCCTAATATCCATGTGGGCAAGAGTTCGGCAAGAAATGGAATTGGTGGGCTAGGGAGGGGGTCAGTGGTTGAGTGTTTGCCCAGCATGTATGAGGCCCCACGTTCCATCCCCAGCACAGTAAACAAATAAATAATCAAACAAATAGATAAATAAAGTTAAAGTTAAAAAAAGTTAACTTTAAAAAGTTAAAGTTTTGCTTTAGGTAGCAGCAAGAAAAATATTCATGTTCCTAAGAGTCCATTCTTTTTCTTACAAGCTAAGACTTATCTTAAAAATGGGAGATGGTCCAGGGATGCAAGGTTGGTTCAACATATGGAAATCAATTAATGTAATACATCACATCAATAGACTTAAAGATAAGAATCATATGATTTTATCAATTGATGCAGAGAAGGCATTTGACAAAATACAACACTGTTTCATGCTCAAAACACTAGAAAAACTTGGGATAGTAGGAACATACCTCCACTTTGTACCCGCTATCTATGCTAAACCCAAGGCCAACATCATCCCAAATGCAGAAAAATTGGAATCATTCCCTCTGAAAATGGGAACTAGACAGGGATGCCCTCTCTCAACACTGCTATTCAACATAGTCCTTGAAACACTAGCCAGAGCAATTAGACAGATGAAAGAAATTAAAGGGATACGAATCGG
>JAQQSJ010001315.1:0-14142 GCA_028644305.1 Xerus rutilus | reverse complement strand
GAGAGTCACATTGCTGAAGGCACGAGCCTCCAGAGCTGCAGTTGCGAGGTGTCAGCAGGAAGGCACTGCCTGCAGTCAATGAAGCCTGTCCCTGGAGAGGAGCTCTGAGATGCGGCAGGATCTAAACACTGCTGGAGTAGACTAGACTGCCATTTTTTTCCTTAAGAAAGTGAGCTGGGGAGAGTCCTGGAGAAACGAACAAATATCCTCAAGGGACACAAAGAAAGCCTGGGGAAGACAAGGAAACGCAAATCCAATTACATCATTTTAATCATCACGAAATCCTAGGTGCCAGGGCCAAGATTTCCTGCCTGCAAGCAAACCTGTCCTCAGGAGCTGGTGCGGAGCCAGCAAGGCTTCGTCTCGTGTGTGTGCTGACAGAAGGCAGGAAACCATCTTTCTTCCCTCCTGCCAGGGCACTGGCATAGAGCAGGACAGAATCGATGGAAATGTCATGTAAGGGCAACTTAATGTTTTCAGTAGGAGAAATGTAAAATGCTTGATTCATCTAGGTTTCAAATTAAGAACAAATAACTCCCTTTCAAAAACAACAGCAGGTATACAGAGAATACCGAGGGTCCCCGCCTTACGACAGTTCAACTTGCAATCTCCCAACTCCGCAACAACGCAATGGCACAACATGAGGTGGACACTGCACTCTGCATTCTGATCTCCTCCGAGGAGACAACCAGCACTCTGCAGGGCGCACTGGCCGTGCGGCTAAGAGGATATGCAGGAACCAGCTGCCTTACCTGTGTTTGTCTGCTTGACCATTCTTGGAACTTACAATGGCTTATTGGGACATTTACAAAATGTATTCCCATGTCTCACTGGTGGACAGTGTGCTCAGGAGAGGACAAGGACAGGACCAGGGGAGACCTGGAAGTCACTGTTTATAGGAGTGGGAGGGCTGGGAGGGTACAGACAGCAGTGGGAGAAGAGGGCAAGAGAAGCAAAGAGGAACAGAAAAACAAGACACCATCACGCAGTGTTTGCTGGGCAAACAGCACCTCCTCTGTCCACCCTCTTGAATGAGGCTGTCCAGGACCCACAGGCACATGCCTGGCCATGTACCCTCTTTAAGCAGCAAGGCCCAGTTGGCCTGCAGAGAGACTGAGGCTGCAGTATTCAGTGTGTTACTTTTCAAAAAACAAAAGAAATATGAAGGCCGTGCTTTACTGATGGCAGGGAGCAGACTTCTCCTGTGGACATATGGTGCATGGTAGCCTTGATGCTCCACCAGCCCATCGGTACTGCACAGATCCTTCTGCTGCCTTACAGAGAGCTCTGCTTGGCTGACTTCCAGGTGCCTCTGCAACCTAACAGCCAGTGTAGACACACATGGCTCCCATAGTGGCTTTGTGTAGTGCAAGGTCTCGTGGTGGATAAATATGATCCACAGGAAATGCAATCTCAGGCCTGAGCCCTACACAAACCATGCTACTTTATTGTCTGTCTTTTCATCCATAATGTACTTATCGATTGGGATTTTTGGAGTCCAGTAATGACAATCATTTGTATCACACTAATCCTTTTGCCAATAACAATAATGAACTCTGGACAAAATATAAAAAACAACCATTTGAAAATGCCAAAGAACAAACAAACGCAGGCAGAAACTGGAAGTGCCGTGACCCTTACAAAGAGGCTCTCTCCGGCTGAGTTACCCAGCAGGCACTGTGGCCATGCAGCACTCAGCCCAGGGGCAGCAAGCTGGCTGGGCCGGCGAGCCGGAGGTCCTGAGTCCAGGCTGCCAGGAAATTTCAGGGAATAACTGTAGAAAGGAAGGAGCCAAGACACAAGCTTTCTGCAAGGCCTCAGCTGACTCCGAGCCATATGCAGGACAGGACTCCGAGCATCTCCACGGCAGAGAGCCAGGAGGCTGAAAATGCCAAGCCAAGATCTCAGGATCTCCTGCCTCTGAGAAGACACGGAGGGAGATCAAGTCCTGCCAACTTAGACTTTCCACTGATGCCGAGGGATCAAGCTGTGCACCAGTGTTAAGAGCTAACACTGGAACGAAGGGTGAAGCCACAGAGAGCAGCTCTGCGAGCAGGCCTCTGCAAAACCAGCCCTACAACCAGGCCTCTGCAGGCTCGTCTCACCTCCTGCAGGAGCAGAGCCACAGGCCGTGCAGAGAAGACAGCACAATCTAGAGCCTCGAGCACCTGGTTTCAGACAACATGTTACCTGAAGCCAAGGGGAAAATGGTCCAGATTTCAGAACTGGCAGATGAAGATCTTTTAAAATTACAAAAGAAAATTTTGATTACTGAGAAATTAGCATTACCATAAACACTGAAAACACAATCCCCTCCCTCTCTTTTTTTTGGGCGGGGGAGGGGGGAGGGTACCAGGGATTGAACTCAGGGGCACTCGACCACTGAGCCACATCCCAGCCCTATTTTGTGTTTTATGTAGAGATAGGGTCTCACTGAGGTGCTTAGCGCCTCGCCGTTGCTGAGGCTGGTTTTAAATTCGTGCTTCTCCTGCCTCAGCTTCCTAAACCACTGGATTACAGGCGTGTGCAAGTGCGCCTGGCTGTAGGTTCTCTTAAACGAGAAATTAAAATAAGGACATCATACACACAACTTTAAACTATAGACAGTATGGTTACTTGGGTGACGTGGCCAATCTGATCTCTGAAATCCATGAAACTCACTTGTGCCAACAAGCTCTGCGCTCACTGCACCAGAGCTGGAGCACCTGATTTCGTTTTCCACATTCTCTCCTTCCCTTGTGCGGGAGTTCTGCTGGGCAACGGAAGGCTTCTGTGCAAAAGCAGAGGTGACAACAATGGCTCAAAACACCCGCAAAACCAGGTCATTAAGAATGAAGGAAACAGCTGATTCTTATTAGTGCTTTATACAGGTATTATTTGTTCTGTGTTAATGCTCACAACCTTCTGTGAGAGACTACTAACCACTGTATAGATGGAGAACATCTGTAAATTAGGAACATTACAGTGAAGCTGGGAAATATGCAAGACAGGCACAGGGGTGGAGGCTGAGGCAAAAGGACGGCTTGAGCCCAGGAGCTCCAGGCCTGGCATATGGCAAGTCTACCTTTGGGGAGAAAAAAAAAAAAAGTAAAGTACAAAAGACAATGGAAAGCTTCCAGAAAGAAAGATCATTTCCAAGCCGGGCACGGTGGTGCAAGCCTGTAATCCCAGCGCTTTGGGAGGCTGAGACAGGAGAATCGCGAGTTCAAAGCCAGCCTCAGCAACGGTGAGGTGCTAAGCAACTCAGTGAGACCCTGTCTCTACATAAAACACAAAACAGGGCTGGGATGTGGCTCAGTGGTCGAGTGCCCCTGAGTTCAATCCCTGGTACCAAAAAAAAAAATCATTTCTAAGTAACAAGAATCAGACTAACATAGGATGCAGGAAGGCACTGGAACAGTCTTTCTAATTTACTAAAGAAAAAGAACTTAGGACCCAGAATCTCCTGTCCAGCCAAATTGATGTTCAAATGTGAGAGCAAGACAAACTATTCCCCAGCCCACAGGGCAGCAGTGGCTTGCCATCAAGACCCCGGGAGGACAGATTGGGACAGCAAGCTCTGGTCAGAGGACAGAGGCCTCAGGTGCAGGTCCCACATGCCAAGAGACGTGAAGTAAGGGTGACGTGCATGTTGGCCTGTTTGCTGTCTTAAAACAAGGTGCACAAAGCACGGGAGCAGGGATGCTGTCGACCAGGATCTGAACTGGAACCCCAGGCAACACAACGTGACGGGCGGGGGACACCAACAGAGGACTGCTCTACCAAGGTGCGTCCACAACTCCCATAATCAACATGAAGAGCACAAAAGGCCAACGGAAAAGTGGACAGAGGACATGAGCAAACATGCCAGAGACAAGGAAGCACACGGCCACTGAACACCGGCGGACGCGCAGGAACAGATAGAAATGCAAGCCCAGGCCACACGGAGTCTTCTTACACACGGCCAGCCAGCACTGCACAGGACGGGGCTGCAGCCGCCGCCAAGGCTGCGGGAGGGGAGACAGCGCAAGCACGTGAAAGCAAGCATTCCCTCAGATCGCGACCGCATGGCCGCGGCTTCAGTGGACAGGCCGCTCTAGCGCGTGTTCAAAAGAACATGTGAAAGGGACGTGCACGGCAGCAGGGTCCCAACAGCAGAAGAAAAGCACAGCACGCAGTGTCAAGCCACGCCAGCTAAAACCCCTGTCAGTGAGTGAGGATCAGGTGCACAGGGCGCCCCAGGAGCAGACTCAGGTGGCCGAGGAAGGCGCCCAGCAGCTGCGACACATGGCCACGGCGAACACACTCAGTGTGGACAGAGAACGGGCAGCCTGGGCATTAACAAGGCACTGCCAAGGTCCAGGTTCAGCGCAGGCAGTGGGTTTGAGGGCATTTATCAGATGACGAAAATGAGACTTCATCACTAAACACTTAAAAGCCAGGCCCCCTGTGGACAGTGAGGAGTGTGACGTGGAGGGCCAGGACGAAGCAGTTCTGTGCACCCACCTCCCGTGGCACCAGGAGTGGTGCAGACGCTGGAGCTCTGACTGCTGTACTCCCCTCTCCCTTTTTTGTATTCCAGATGATTGAAAATGGCCCTCCGGGTGTGTCTGTGTATCATCCGTCACAATCATAAAGCTTTCCGCAGCCTAGAACTCAAACTGTCAAGCAGGCCAGGTACTAAGAACAAAAGACTTGTGAGTTTGAAGAATAAGAAAGTAAAGGCCCTACAACCAAGGACCAGTTAGGAAAGGGGGCATTCCCAAACCCACAAGGCATGTGTCACCCATGGCCCTGGCCCTCTCCCTCTGCAGAGCTCGCCTCCCTTGCAGGATGCCGATCTGGACATATGATCAACCTTGTCACTAGCCACCTCACATAAGTGGATTTTATTGTTTGCAAAGTTGCAATTCGGATCATGCTCAGTAATGTGAACTCGCTGCCTCTTTAGAATATGTACAGGCCTTCCCTCCCTCACCTGGTCATTAAGTGGACTAGCACTGCTGGCAGAGTCTGCCCAGAGAACAGGAGTGCTGATTTACCACAGCGGGCACCTCACTGCAGGGCTCATGGTCTGAGGGCGGGCGCTCTGCTAGGAGGGAACTTGTCCTGGTGAAGGAAATATTCTTTCGTCCTTATACTACCATTTTCATTAAAATTCACTTTTGGAGCCGGGCGCGGTGGCTCAAGCCTGTAATCCCAGCACTTTGGGAGGCTGAGGCAGGAGAATCGTGAGTTCAAAGCCAGCCTCAGCAATGGCGAGGCGCTGAGCAACTCAGTGAGACCCTGTCTCTACATAAAACACAAAATAGGGCTGGGATGTGGCTCAGTGGTCGAGTGCCCCCGAGTTCAGTCCCCAATACCAAAAAAAAAAAAAAAATTCACTTTTGGTTTTCCTGAACACATCTTGACACTTGACCCACTAGACAGTGAACTAATGGAGTCACCCGCACAGGCTGAGGTGACTCCTGCCAGGCCAGTGTCTGGGATTCTGTGGGCATACTGCAGGCGTCCAATCCACTGCTGCCGAGCCCGACCAAGACGGTGCACGTGTGTGCGCTTGCGTGTGAGTGAATTCCTCAGGCTGGATGTTCTGGTGAAGGTAACTTTAACAGGGGAGCTCACACTTGTTGAAACATGACATGCTTAAATGCTGTGTCGTTATCATTTGTTCTACATTTCAAGAATAATTATCTGCATGAATCCTCATTTCTTTATTGTTCTTGCTTCTCATTTTTTATTACTTTTCATTTCCCATAACACCTATTCTACTGACAAGTGATCTTAAAGTCATTTAAATTTTGCAACTGAATTACTTAATTTCTTAAAGCGTTTCCTTCTCTTTGTTGGTTCTCTGCATCTCTGTGTTATCCTGTCATCTATATTAATATTTACCTTTTGCTCCCCTCTCCCATGACTTCATGGGGGGGACACTGCAGCTGCTGCCTGAACCTAGCCTCCTGGACCTGCTTCTCTGATGCTGCCCTGTACTGCACCCCTTGCTGGATGGCAGGGCTTTTCCATGGGCCCTTTGTCCACGTGCATTTTTCCTTCTGGCTGTCCTAGGTGGAGGATCTTTCCTGGGTTTGCTGACTTGTCCTGGGTGAATGGTGCACTTCCACTGAAGTGGTCGGGGTGCAGAAGCCACTCAGCACACAAGTAGCAGGATGGCCCGGAGGCCACCTCATGCTCTGGGAGAGCCTGCCTGCAACCACAGCAAGGAAGGTGGAGGCCACGGTCAGGGGGTTCCTGTTTGGTCTGCGGTGCTGGGCTGGCACCCAGGACTCGGCTCCAGGCCAGTGCTCCCCCACTGAGCCACCCCGCCTCACCGGAGCTTTGAAGGTCTCTGTCCAGTTTCCTCTCACCCTGCCTTTCTCACAGGACAGAGGGACGCACCACAGCACAGGGTCTTTCCTCAGGGTCCTGGACTTGCAGGAACCTCAGTGTGGGGCACATTACTGACATGTCCCCCCCCCAAAGGCCTCCCCTTGACCTCCCCCGCTTCACCAGCATGAGGAGCTGTCCTTCTCAGACCTGGCCACCACTTGTCTGCACGCTACAGGTGACTCCACAATGGAAGGTCCTGCAGTGCAGCTCCACTCCCACAAGCTCAGAGTCAGCGAGACCCCCAGGGAAGGGCTCGGTCCCACAGGATGGCCCCACTTCAGGCGCCAGTTGCAAGTCCCAGGCCACCTGAGCTGACCCCTGGCCTCCTCTTCAGACTTGCCAACATGAAGGAGAGCTTGCCGGGGCCAGGAGGGCCCTCACTGACGTTAACTGGTTGTTGTAACAGACACGACTCAGGAGCCGGCCAGGCTGCCGCATGTGGACGGGCAGTGCAGGAGTGTGGAGAGCGCGGCCTCCACACGCTCCAGCCCGCACCTCCCGCCTCTCCGTGCTCACCAAGCCGGAGGCTCCCAGCCCTTTCCCTTGGAGGTTTCAACACAGACTTCACCATGCAGGCTTGACTCACTGGCCACTGGCGGCTGCACTCAATCTCCACCCTCCCCAAAGGTGAGGCCTAAGGTCCGTTCCAGTTTTGCCTCCACCTCCTGGTCACCAGCCGCCATGCAGAAGCTGTCTAGGGGAAAGCCATCTTGGTAGCACACGAAAGCCATGCTTGCCCCAGACGTCTCCCTGTGCCAGGAACCTGGGACAAAGACCAAATGCTTCCTTTTACCACACCCTGGGGCCACAGAAGTAGGCAGCAGGGCCCTGCACAGCTGTTCTAAGTGCTGCTGAGTTTAACTCACTCCACTTCCTGCCCCCGCCAGGTGGCTCTGCAGTGGAGGACCCACAATGCTGTCTGCTCTCCACCCTTTTGTTGGCCTCTCACTGGACAGGACCTGTGGGCCTGGCAGGGACCCTCTGTTTCTATAATCTCAGGACATTTACAGCATGCTAGCAATCACCAGGCCTATGGACATGGTGGTCCACCCAGGCCCGTGGAGGTGCTGACACCCTCCATCTTCAGCGCGTTCCTTCTAGACACAGCCCAGGCCCGGGAGATACCCAGTGTTGCTTTCAGGTGCTAATTAACCATCTCGAGGCCATTAGAGCTCTTTCCAGGTCTGTGGAGAGGCCCCTAAGGTTTTCTGGTGTTTTCTACAAGGTGGGCCTCTTTCTGTGTGGCAGTGGAAGACCGGAAGATATAAACAGGTGAGGGGACACGATCTGGGGACAAAGACACTCCCCACCTCTCAGCACTTGCTGTTTTCAGACTGCAACTGTGACTGCAATGGTCACTCTGCAGCATCTCCAACTCCCCAGTGTCCCCGGGAGGGACGCTGCGCGTCTGTCCATGTGCTCACCTGCTGTCTCTGGCTCTCCTCTGATGAAGGATACACCCAAATCTTGTGCCCATTTAAACATGTTTGTTTTCCTGCTGGGAGGGTTCCACATTCCCCACGCCTTCTGTCCTGCAGTGTGCCAGTGTTCCCTCTCAGAGCAGCAACGCAAAGGTGGGGACGACTCCAGCTCGTTCCCATCCTCTTCTCTGGATCTGCTTTGAAGTCATGCATAAGAACTTCCAGCACAAAGGTTCACTGGGTCCTCTTTTCCTCCTCTTTTAAAAATGTCACTCTTCTAAAATCTAGAAGATTGCCTGGGGTTTGCTGGCGGGTTCTAGAGCCCAGCTCGAGTCAAGTTCTGTAAGAGGTGTAAGTTGCAGAGCAAGGGTTGTCTTACCACAGAGATGTCCGGTCCCTCCAGAAACACTGTCCTGCAGTGACTCATCCTTGCAGCTCTGCTGGGGTCAGGTGGCCACATTGGCGTGGCTCTGTTTCTGGCCTCTCTGTTCAGTTCCACTGACCCACGTGTCTGTCCTTGGCCAACACCACCGCATTTTGAGTTCTGCAGCTTTATAGCAGGTTCTGAAGTTGGACAGTGTCAGTCTCCAAACTATTCCTCTCTTCCAGAATTAGCTGGGTAAACTAATTCTTTTATAAACATTAAAATCAACTTATCAGTATCTAGCTAAAAGTGTGCTGGCATTCTGATTAGATCAAGCTGAACCCATTAATCAGTGTGATGCGAACTGGCACCTCAATGGTAGGGAGTCTTCCGACCTGTAGACGGCGTCCCCATTTATACAGACCCCCTCAGGCGCCTTTCTCCCCAGTGTTGGCCGTGTCCAGCACACAGACCTCCCACATCTTGCCAGGGAGACACTCTGAAGTACTTTGTAACTTTTGCAGCATTACAAAGGGTAGTCCTGTATTTTGCACATTAAGGGTCAAGGGTCCAAGTTAGCTGTGACTTTAATTCTGATGAATGCGACTACACTCTGGCAGCACCAGCTCCTTTTGAGCCTTCTCTTGTATACAAGATGTAGCTGGGCCAAGTAGCTGGGTGGCAGTCACTGTGACAACTGTGACCTGTACGAAATTCTGGACCTTTCCTTCCAAATCAGGCACCTAGAAGCCGAGATGACGCACCTTCTGGGACTACAAATGCCAATGCTTTCAGACTGCCATTGAGATACAGCTGGTGGTGACCCCTCTGTGAAGACTCAGACTGAAAAGGCACAAGCCCAGAGACCCTGCCCAGGCCTTTGACTCTGCTGGCAGCTTGTTGGCATTATGGACTTGCATGAGTGCCACCCTGAACAGACTGGTCGCCAGGACAGTCTCTTTCGTGTGCTTGGGGAGTCTGGTTCACCTTCAGTGCAGGTGCTCACGATACTTTCTTTTACCTGTTTTTTTGTCAGCTTATTTTGCCTGTTTTTTCTTTTTCAGCTTTTGTGTACACTGTAACAAACTGACTTGTTCAGGAACTATCTTTGCCTCGCTTGGTTGGTCATGTGATAAAAGGCTAAAGGGACCAGCCCCTACCAGAGCAAGCAAATCCTCAAGGTTTAAGTGTCACCTGGCATTGAAGAACTGGACACAGCTGGCTGGTCCAGTGTGACAAAATGCTACATTCTTCACTCTGTGTTTCTGTTAATGCCAAGTTCAAGGAAAATGTAATTGATTTGCTATTGGTTTTTCTATCCCACAACCTTGCTATAGTCACGTACCAGTTCTAAAACTGTCTTGGTGGATTCACTGGATTCTCTAGAGATGAGTCACTTGCAAATGTGGATGGTCTTCCTTTCAACAGGTACTTCTGCTGCTTCTTTCCCAGCCTCTGAAACTGGAGGTCTTCCAGCACCACGCTGGACGGCATTGTTGCGGACACCCTGCATTTCCTGAGAGCCCAGCAGGAGGAAAGCGTTCAGTTCCCCCAGGAAATATGATGCTGGCTGAGAGTATATTTTATACATGTTTTCCATGAGGCTGAGAAATCCCCCTTGTGTTCCTGGTTTGCTGAGTTTTAGACAAGTAAGGATGCTGAAGTGGTCAGCTTTTTTCTCTATTGAGATGATTTGAATTTTTCTTTAAAGTGTTAAGATGGTGGAAACCACCGACTTCTGGACAGAGAACCAACCTTGCCTTCCAAGAGCCAGTTAGTCCTACTTGATTGTAAGTGCTGCCATGAATATATGTTAGTTTTCTGTCCCTGGTTCCTAGCCCAGAGCAGGTAAAACTCCTAGAATTTCCTGTGTGATAAGAATGTCTTTTGTTTTTCATATCAAGCCCCTTTTGACCCCACCTGCTAGCAGGTGATTCAGAGGGGTCCTAGTGGCTACAGAATGGGGCTGGTTACCAGAAAGTCCAACAAGGAAATGGGCCACATAAAGGCTCCTGAACAGAGGGTCCAGACCACCTCCTGTGGCAGGTGAGCGCAGGATGGGCTGGGCATGTGGTGCACTCTCTGGCTCTCTCCACTGGTCAAGAGTCTCCTCCTCCTCTGCTCTGCCAATGTCAGGATGTGGCCTGCACCCAGGGCAGGCGGGGACCAGGGAAAGGACCAAACCCTGGAAACCCATCCCCACTAGTCATTCAGATTCTGACACCAGTCCCCATGCCTGCTCCCCTTCAGTCTTCAGGCTGTGGCTGTCTGGGGTAGGCAGAGTGCAAAGGGCAACTCCTCCTCCCCAGAGGGAGCTGTGCAATGGCTCCCACAAGCCTGCAAGAGTCCCTGGAGGTCTCTGCTGATGAGTGTCATGAAGCTCCCACAGCCAGGTTATTCAACCCAGTCCTCCTAAATATGGAGCAGACTGAGAATGAGTGGGTGCCAAACATTACTTAACAGCAACAATAAAAAAAATCTGGAAGATGGTTCACAGTACAAAAAATGCACCATTAAAATGAAAACAAGCAAATTCCTTCAATTCTTCAATCCTATAGGTTGAAGGGGGCAAGGGGTCAAGAACCCAAAAAACATCCTACTAGGAAACTGGAGCTCTCTGCTTCCAGGCTGCCTCGTCCTGAGCAGCTTTCCCCCAACATCCCCTGCCATGACGTGCTGCTCAGTTCAGGCTCCGTGCTCTGGAGCCGCTGACCATGCACTAAACTTCTCAAAACGTGACCAAAACGAACGGTTCCTCCTCTAAGTTGTTCTTGGCAGGTTTTCTGGTCACTGCAAGGAAAAGCTGACTGAAACACCAGGCAAGTGCTCTACACTAAGCTAGTCACCCAGCCCAAATCTGTTTTTGAGAAATCCAAGACTTAGAGGGAGGCCTCTGGACTCTGCCACCTGGCAGTTCCTGGGGTCATCAATGACTAGCACTGACTTGTAAGCAGAAATCCAGTACCCCTCCAAAGAGGCAGGTCTGCCCCTAGAGGCAACTCTGAGGACACAGAGCACAAGCAGCTGCCAGGAGCTCTCCATGGACAGCTGTGTCCACTCTGCAGTGGTGGGGCCTGTGCACATTTTAAATGTCACTGTGTACATTTAGAATCTAGCTTGTTTGGGGCAATTTCAGATTCTTCTTGCTTCTCAGCCTAGGGTTCAAATCTCAGTGTGTTTTCGTCTAATAAACTAAAATCATAAGGATGTGTTCACACCACATACTGATGAAGACGAGAAGACATTAGATGCGGCACGGCCTGGAGCCAGGCGACAGGAGGGACTGCCACAAAGAACAGCTTCTCAAGGTCTCCTCTCATTGTAACTCAGGATGGTGCGGTCAGGACAGTGATGCTGAGAAATGGCAAGCAGGTGGTGGAGATGCTCAGTCCCTGGGAACCTCAGTGCTGCAGGAGAAGAGTGCCAGGGCTGCCGGCCTGAGGGCGGCTCCCTCCCAGTGCACCTGAGCTTTCACTCACTCCCTCCTCTGGAAGCAGCAGTGGCCCCTCGGCACACCCACAAAACTGCTTCTTCAAAACACTTGTGATTTTCTTGAATTACAAAGGACTGAACTCTTAAGTTATAATGTTCCATGGGCTTAACTCTTTATTTTAAACATTTTAAAAAAATTTTTTTCTTAGTTGTCAATGGACTTTATTTATTTACATGTGGTGCTGAGAACCAAACTCAGTGCCTCACACATGCCAGGCAAGCGCTCCACCACGGAGCCCCAGTGCACACCTGCAATCCCAGCACCTTGGGACGCCGAGACAGGAGAATCTCAAGTTCAAAGCCAGCCTCAGCAACGGCGAGGCACTAAGCAACTCAGTGAGACCCTGTCTCTACATAAAACACAAAATAGGGCTGGGGATGTGGCTCAGTGGTCGAGTGCCCCTGAGTTCAATCCCCAGTTCCAAAAAAAAAAAAAAAAAAGGCTGGGCTTACCCTTATCATAGTTCCCTCTTGACATCTGATTTGCTCTTTCTATATTACAGGACATGCCCTTGACCCCAATCTTCCCTTACATCAAAATGCACTCTCCTGTCAGCCCTTACCGAGCCAGAGGCCAGCCACTGCTTCTGCGAACAAGGACAGGAGGGCAGCTACAGCGGCCCCAGGCTCCTCACCACTCACCACTCATCCACTATCTAGAAAGGGCAACTCCACTTAGAACTCGGGCCAGCAAGATGCTGGGAGCAGCAGAGCCTGTGAGCTTACACTGGTGGCCTTGCATGGCTCACTGTGCAGTCAGCTGTCCCCATCACAGGGACAGAGACAGACATCGCTGCAGAGCTCTGAAGCTGCTGCACGTTTCCTGGCCGGTAGCCAAGCCCCGACTGCCAAAAATGAGAGAAGAGGAGATCAGCTGGAAGGAACTGAAACAGGTCTGGAGCCATGCGGAACCCTAGCTCCTCCGCCTCCAGACACAAGCAGCAGCTTCCAGAAGAGGAGCGATCCAGGGACTTATGCACACCTCACCCGCTCTCCTCTTCCTCTGCCAAGTGGCCTCGCTCTCCAAGCAGGCTCCTGAGAGCCAAGAGCTGGGACACCTGGCCACCTGGGCTGACCACACCCATCCTTAGTGCGCACCTCAGGCCAGGTTCTGCTCAGGTCTCCTACCTCCGCCAGCTACACTGGCTCCGTGCTCCCACTCGTGGTGGCACAGCAGAGCCTGCTCCCCAACGCCCCTCAAAGGGCTGTTCTGAAGATGTTTCACGTGTAAACTAGGAAGTTTTTCCTATTATAACTTTGAATATTTTGCAGGTACTTTTCCACTATTCCAGGTCATATTCCTAATGACCTTGAATGAAGTGAACCAGGCAAAAGGAAGGTTGTGTGAACCCAAGGTTGTGTGGCCAAAGGCACAATAAAAACTATCAAACAGAAACCTGGAAACACACAGGCCTCCACCTGCCAATGTTCTTGTCCCTCCTTCTAGCTCAGCGCAACCGATGTGTACAGAGGGTTCAGTAGGGACCACCAGGTCACTTAAGTATTTTCTATGGCAGGCAATTTACACGTGTTGCTCTTGTTCCCTCCTGGAGAGGAGAAACGATCTTGATCAAGAATTCACCTCCAAGCCGGGGCGCAGTGGCGCACGCCTGTAATCCCAACACTTTGGGAGGCTGAGACAGGAGAATCGCTAGTTCAAAGCCAGCCTCAGCAATGGCAAGGTGCTAAGCAACTCAGTGAGACCCTGTCTCTACATAAAACACAAAATAGGGCTGGGGATGTGGCTCAGTGATCGAGTGCCCCTGAGTTCAATCTCCAGTACCAGGAAGAAAAAAAAAGAAGACACCTCCAGAGCAGAAGGCCAGGGTGAGGGGAGGTGGCGGCCCTACATAGTTTAGAGGCCTTGATGACCTACAACTGAACACGTTTTGCCTGATGATAGGTTGGTATATTATTGCAAAAACTCAATTCAGGAAAGTGGGAAGAAGAGAGGAGGAGAGAGCAGTGAGACGAAGCTGGGCAAGGAGAAGCAGGAGAGCAAGTGGCTGCTGGGCCCTTAGGCGGGTGGGCAGTGGGCAGCTGGCTCAGAGGAGGGTGCTCCTGCTCTGTGCTAGCATGTAAGATGGAGAGAGCCTGCAAACCACATAGGAGCAGGATGCATGTGCATCCCAGGTTCAGTTCTGCCTAAGGACCCAGCCGTCTTTGGAGGGTCTTGCAGCGTAGCCCCCCTGCCCAGCCTCACTGTGCCAGCAGCCATTGTCTGGATAGGCAAGGCACTATGGGCCACCTTCTATGCTGACAACTGAACCTTCCATGGATCCTGCCTCGTCTAGTCGTGAGGATTTCATGCACGTCCCTCTCCTCTGGTCCCCTCCCTCACCCACTGGATCATCCCAACTGACGGCCTCAATCACACTTAGGAAATAAAGTGCCCAGAGGACTTCTGAACCTTAATAGTTCCAACACACTATGAGCTTCTTGTGAACGTTTATCAACTGTGCATTTGATTAGTAGCAGACATTTCAGCTGCTTTGTGAC
>JAQQSJ010001314.1:0-14143 GCA_028644305.1 Xerus rutilus | reverse complement strand
GCCTCCTGCAGGTGACGCCTGTGCAGACAAAAGCGGCACTCCAGGCTTCATGAGAGCGGCACTTCAGATCCCTTTAAAGACCCGTCACTCATATGTAAGTAGATCTGACTAGAGACTGAAGCTAAAATCACACCTGGTCGTAGCCCAGGCCTGAGAACAGCGCCCCCATCAGTTAGTTCCACGAAAGAACTTAACGTGGCCAGCTGAAGCGGAAGGGCTGGAAAGCCCAGAGCGCAGAGGCAGCTACCACAGCCGCGCGGGGAGTCCCCAGCCTGTGCTGGAGCAATCACAGGAGGGGACGGTGGGCCCAGGAGCACGTCCTGGCTGCGGGGAGTTGGCACAGAAGCAGTTTAACGTGGGAGATGGAGGAACCAATGGACAAGAGGGAGTGGGGCCCGAGCCTGGAGTCCCCCTTCCTCCTCCACATTTCCCCACAGACACTCACGTCCACTGAAACTGCGGGAGCGCAGCAGCCTGGAGAGAGTAGCTGACAGAAAACAGGCTGAAGTTACAGAGCAAAGCAGGGGAAGACGGAATGAATCTGAGCAGAAAAAGACAAATGACAAGCCAAACGCCATGGAAACCTGGTTCAGACTCACAGGTGAAAACTGAGCAGTCTTTTGAGTCCAATGATTGATAAATTTGACCTTTATTTAATGAAGTTACACATTGTATCACACAAGGCAAACTTTACACAGTCTCTCATTTACTTACATTCTATGCTGAACATTTCAAATTAATCTCTAACCATTTTCTTTAATAGGCAAGAACAAAAATACAAAATTTGTACCACTGGCATTAACTGAATAGCTGAGAGTTGTCATAAAAATATACCTTAAGTACTAGGATCTATGAAGGCCATATATTATAATACCAAAAAATACAGTGGATAAAAATAATTTATTTTATTATGTAGACTCATAACTCACTAACAGATGTGCATGTAGTTCTGTTTACATACTAATTCTATGGAAACCAGTCCATGTGGCTGAACATCCAGGACTTGACTGTCACACTCACATCATGTTTTGACTCCTGGCTATATTTCTGGGTAAATGACAACATCTCTAAGTCTCAATTTCTTTAAATACAAATTAGCATAATAAAACATACTCTCAAACATAATCTTCAGCCCTCTGAGAAAGTACAGAAAAATAATTCATCAATTCTAAGGCATTTCACAGATATATAGCAGTGCCTGGTTCAGTGAGTTGCTATTTCTTATTCATTCATGTCTTGATTTTTCTTTTTTTAGCAGGGGATGGGGGTCCCAGGGATTGAACTCAAGGGCACTCAACCACTGATCCACATCCCTAGCCTTAGTTAGTATTTTATTTAGAGAGTATTTCAATGAGTTGTTTAGCATGTTGCTTTTGCTGAGGCTGGCTTTGAACTCATGTTCCTTCTGCCTCTGCCTCCTGAGCCACGGGGATTACAGGTTTGCACCACCAAGCACAGCTCAAGTCTTGATTGTTTTAAAAAAGATCATTTGGAAACTAAAACTAGGCAAGGAAACCAAACCACGGAGAGAAAGAAATGAGCATGATCTTGAAACACTCACAGTATAACTTGATTAGTTCTCACACTTCCCTTGACATCCCTTGAACATCCATCCTGACCTGTTTCTAAGACCAAGAGTCTGTCAGGATCTTTGGTCGACAACAAAGAAAGTTCAACCTGCAGTTTCCGTAAATCTTCTCAGTCTCCAGGCATGTCTTTCTGCATTTGCCTCGACCAAGCCTGCAGATCTCACAAACAGCAAACTCACCTATATCAAGAAAGAGTAGCTGAGAAGGTTTTCCTGGTGAACTGTGAATCTGGGAACAGGTCAAAGGCCACCAAAAAGAGAGATGTTTATACGTGTGATAATAAGGAGTATCTTCAAGACCTAGCCCAGATTTTTCAGAGTTCATGTTCTTCGTAGTTTGGGGAGAATTATAAGGAAGAGGTAACCAAATCCCTACTCCCCAAATGTTTCCAGCCTTGTTCTCATCAAAAGGTAGCAATAGGCAAAGTATTACAGAACCATAAACACATCTACCTGAAACCACTGTAAGTTTGCTAGATAAAAATGGAATGGAACTTATGGCTTAGGAAAAATCTTTGAAAACAGAGTTAAGCATTTTAGGCTGGATTCTTTGGGGGGAGGGGCCTCAAAAAGGCTGAGCTTCCTCAGTAAGCAGCTTATCTGGTTTGCTTACCTGTGCTATGGATGTTCAAGAAATACCTGTATGCAGCTTTTGTTCAGTGGTAAATGAAATAAGTGATGTGAGGATGTTGGGTTGTGATATACCTGCCTCTGGGTTTGTCCTGAAGATTAAACGACACAATCCACATCACACCAGAGTGCCTGGCAAACAGCCAGCCAGCATTAAGTGGGCAGCAGCCTCAACACCTCTCATTCTGAAATACCACTGAATATCTTTTTAGTTACACGAATACTCCTTTCTATTCTGTTCACAATGTGCTGTTTTCCTGTACAAGACGACTCCACAGGAATAGTTCTGGGGCTCCTTATTTGGAATTGTCTACTAGCATAGTGTCAGCTCTCACTGAACAGTCCTGTCTCTTCTATTCGACCCTCCATAAACCAGAAACATGTGTTTGTGACTGACCTTGTTAGATTTGGACTGTAACAGATGGGCAGGCACGGTCTCAGACTGTGCTAATCGGCTGCTGTGAGATTGAACTCATGCTTCATGAGCAGATGGGAAAAGTCCCTGGATCCAGATCTCTGTGGCCAAAATGATACAGTCCAAAAACAAAGATGTTTTTATGTTAAATGGAAAATCCAAATGTGATGCTAGGAATAAGAGGAAGAGAAGATAGAATTGGTGCAGTAGGATTCAGGCCACTGTACCCCACTGTGACATGGCTTCCTTGGTTCTCAAGTCAGAGAGAGCTACCAGAGCCAGAGTTCCCAGAAGAAAAGAAAAAAATCATATACAAAGAATTTCACCTACCTCCAGGGAATGACTTGTAATAATCAAGTCCTGCTCGGCATCCTACATTTAAAACAAAATAGATATTAGAAATAAAAATCAATGCAGAAAATAATATCACATAAAACCATGGTCCCACACGGGAGACTGCACAGCAGTGTCTACAGGTGACAAAGCTGCCATCTGCATTTTGTTTCTTAAGACAAGAATTCCTGGTAACCAGTCAGACCAAGTTACCAAACAAAAACCAAACTGGCGCCAGGTGCAGCTGGCTCTTAGGGAACTGCAGGTCCAAGGTGGTGCCATGAGAAGCACTGGGGCACAGACCTTACCCTTGATTTTAGGGGGGTACATAGAGGAATAATCAAGCTTTGTGATCTTCCATCCATTTTAATTTACCTGGTGGAAATTGAGCCAAAATGAAGAACAAAGCAAGGACAAAATAAAACATCTTCCTGCGTGGGGCCATCTTCGAGGGGAGACTCCTCACAACCGAGGTTCAAGATTTCGGGAGGACCAAAGGCTCATTTATATTTGGATGTAATGGGGTGTGCCCTTGGTCAATGAAGTGAATCCATAAAGAAAGCACAATTGTATGCTCCATTTGCCAGGATCAAATATGGATATTAAAAATAAAAACGTTGGCACCCATACAGGCTTCCATTGGGGTGCCTCATAGTCTGACCAGTGTGATGGAGTGAACACCTGGCTGGGAGCTGGAGCACCAGGGTCATGGCCAGAGCTGCTGCTGCTACTTTAATGTTCTGTCTTCACACCTTTGCCTAACTTTTCTGTAAACATTTTTTCAAGCCTCTTAGTTCATAATGAACCTTCCCTGACCTATAAAAGCACATGTGATGATATTTTTATATCTGTGGCTGTGGCTTGCAGCATTTCATCTTCAGGATCCAGGCTGGTACTTGTGTGCACAGAAGATAAAGGGTTGAGCCAAAGGACTTCATCCTTTAGATGTTTTTAATAACCTGGAGGAGTACAATGTCATGGGCATATGACCAAATCATACAGTCCCCTGCCCACCCACTAGGACTTAATGCTCTGAAGCCACTGTGTTGAAATTCATATGATTTTGTCTTTGAATGTTTGATGGGACAGTGCCATATGCACTGGGCTTTGGAACCTCAGCTCAGTGTTGCTCCAGATATTCCTTCCCCTCCTCACCTGACTGGGAGGCTTCTTAGCTCCCTGACTCCAGGACCCTGGCACCCCTGGCACCCTCTCTCCTAACCAGCCTCCCATTTTCCAGCACCCATCCACTCTGCAGAGTTTCAAGTGTGGGAGTGGAGAAGGTTGGGTGGAGAGCACCCGTCCTGGGGATCTCAGGCAAAGCACAGCCGTCACCAACCCCTCCCTGAGCCAACTGTACATGGTGCAGTGCAATCAGGCATGGTGGCAGGAGGAAGCCTCTCCTCACTCCTCAAGTTATCACCCAGCGTCCTTCCACAGAGGAAGCAATGCCTTCAGGAAGCACTGGTCCCCACCAAGACACGCTTGGCTTGATGCTGGCTTCAGCAAGGCACACCAGTCCAGCAGCTGCCCAGAGGAGCTCAGAGGAGACTGTGGGCCACATGCATGGGCACAGCTGGAGGAGAAGACAGGACACAGTGGGGTTCTCAGTGGGACACCTGTGGAGGTCTGCAATTGCCTCTGAGTATTCCTGTGTCCAAGAGAATAAAGAGCAAATAAATGATATTATGGCATATTGTAAGACCTATGGGAAAAAGTAAAAAGCTTTATATTTTGGTAGTTATTTAGAAAATTATATTAGCATATATCAGTTGTGTAAAATAATGAGTTTCATTGTGACATTTCCATATATACGTGTAATATGCTTGGATCATCATGTCCACCCACTCCTACCCTCCCCTGGCACCTCATCTGGTCCTTTCCACTTCCCTAATAGACCCTTTCTACTTTTATTTGGTCTTTACTTTTTAGATTCCCCACATGAGAGAAAACATGCAATACTTATCTTTCTGAATCTGGCTCATTTTATTTAACACGATCTCCAGTTCCATTTATTTTTCAGCAAATGACATGATTTTATTCTTCTTTATGACTAAACAATAATCCATTGTGTGTATCACCTTTTCTGTATCCCTTTTGATAGTTTTAAGGGCATTTTTTCTGCTTTTTTGAATAAGGAGCCTTGCATTTTAATTTTTTAATAAGCCCCATACATTATGTGGCTGCTCTTGAACTGTTGTAAACTTCCAGTTTTAGAAAAATAAGATGATGGTTGACCCCTAAGTGCTGCCCTGAATGACAGCCTTGTTTTCTCACTGGGAATGGCAGGGCCTCTTTTTTACTTTTATGGGTCCAACGTGGGCCCTGTCTCTTGGCCCGTAGCTCACAGCATCCTGGCTCCAAACTCAAGTTTTTATCTTCTCCAAAAGTTTAAATGCAGCTCAAATGGGCATATAATCAGCCCTTTAGAGCCTGCCTTCTTTACACACCCCAGAGACTGCACTCAACACATGATAACCACACATGAGAAAAACCCTTCAGCTACAAGGCCCCAAACCCATCCCTGCCCTTCCAAGACTCCCAGAAACATCTAGACACATAAACTCATGGGTTCCCCTTTCCTCAGGGCGTTGCCTCGGCCTCTTCCCCTTGGTGGTGATGACCACACATCACTGTCTCCAGATGGTCTCGGGGGGGGGGGGGGGACTGCCCCTCTCATGCAACCTTGACCAACCACCACTCAACAAAACATGGTCTGTCACTCTCTTGGTAAATTGGACTCATTCTATGAGAAACAAAAATAAGTAATATGAGACCATAAGACAAACAAGATGGTAAATAATTGAAAATGGCTGAAAGTTTGTCTTTTCTTCTGGATTTCAGTCTTTTTAAGTGAGGTTTGAAAGAGGATGGAGCAGATGTGCGCTTGTCAATCCGTCATCCCAGCTAGAGCATTCACAGCACAAAACCCAGGCACTCAAAGACACCAAGCCAGACAGCACAGAAAAAGCGGGAATACTGAATAATGGGTTATTGAAATAAACATTTGGTTTTGGATTCACTGAAAAATTACAAAGATAGTACAGAGTTTCTATATAGCCTTCCCCAAGCTACCCTTAGTGCTAACATTTATTTTTCCCCTTTGGTCCTGGGAATTATCACTGAGCCACATTCCCAGCCATTTTGTTTATATATTTTTTTTTATTTTAAGTTCCTTAGGGCCTTGAACTTGTAATCCTCTTGCCTTGGCCTCCTGAGTCCTGGGACCTAGTGCTAACATCTGGTAGTAACAGACATAATGGGGTAAGAAGCAGCAGGATCACTTATCTTCCTGATTTCATGGTTTTTGTTTTGTTTTTTGTACCGGGGATTGAACTCAGGGGCACTCGACCACTGAGCCACATCCCGAGCCCTATTTTCTATTTTTATGTAGAGACAGGGTTTCACTGAGTTGCTTAGTGCCTCGCCATTGCTGAGGCTGGCTTTGAACTCGCGTTTCTCCTGTCTCAGCCTCCCTAAGTGCTGGGAGTACAGGTGCGCAAATGCATCTCATACCCTCTCTCAAAAAAGAGAACAATTACAGTGCATAATGCAGGCCTTTCTGTACATAACCAATAACTGATTTAATCCAAATTAAGTAAAGGAATTAACGGAATCGGTGGGAGACTGTAACATTTGGAGTGCTTTTCCATGTGGAGGATGATCTCACTGTTAAAGGCATTGTTTTTGCTTAATTTACTAAGAATATTTAGATTTCTATACATATTTTGACAAATGAAATACTTCACACAAACACACTAAATCTTAGTCAAATAGTCTCAAAATTGTCTGGGATGCATGTACCACATAAAATGGGAGGCACACAGCAAGATCCACATTTCTAAAAACAATAATGAAGGATGTGCTTACATCAGGCCCTTTTGCCAGTGCACAGACTGAGTCTGGACTCCACTGAGCACTGGCTCTTAGCTGAAGCCCTGCAGCACCAGTTTCCTGGACTTCAACACCAGCATGTGAAAACATCCAGGAGCACAGCCCAGACGGGAGCTGAATGTCCATTCTCAGATCCTTAGTGTTTCCGTCTCATGTGTCTACACTGGGCCAAACATGTCTGCCGGCTCTGTTCTCCCCCCAACCCCATTGTCCTTCCTGGGCACCCCCCGGGATGGGAAAAATGATGAGTTGCAGACTGACACCCACTGAGGTCTGTGCCCTGCACCTGGCAGAGCACAGAAACGCTCGCTTCTGACAAGCCTCACTGATCAAGATGCCGTTCCGTCTGGAGAAATCTATAAATGGGGGTGTTCGCTGCCCTTTTCTCATGGACATCGTGCTGATCTCTCAAGACTCTCCAAGCCATGAAGACCAGCCTCTTTGTCTTTGCTGTTCTCTTCTTTCTGGCTCCAGGTAAAATGGGCATCTTCAGAGGGAAGGCAACTCTGACAGGTCCCCCTGTGAACACCTGGGCATGACACCACTCAGATGCAAGGGCATCTGTGGGCTGGTGGCCCTGCAGGGCAGCATGTGCTGCAGAAGGCAACGCCTCCCTCTGTAAATGCACCCTCTACGAATCCTTTGCATTTTCCATTATTTTCCATGGAATGTTGTCACAGGTAGGAGTAAATTCAGGAAAGTCAAGAAAGATGCCTTTTGGTTCCCAATTCCATGCTAACAAAAATAAAAATGGGTAAAAAAAAAATTAAAATTCCTGGCCTTTTAAAATCTGGTTAGGTTATAAAATAAATAAGAAAGAGAGCTAGAGAGAGGCAGAAATGGAAGAGGAAAGCTTAGAACCATGAATTCATGCTCTGATGTCGTGACATCAGAACAAACTGCACCATGTAGGTTGCTGTCAGTTAATCTACACTAGCAAACCACAAGCTGTTCACCATGATGAATGCATCACATAGCAAAATCTATGCAGTTCTCCAAAGCCAGTGCCTTTAAGAAAAGTAGGGACCCTACCTCTATTTAATGGCATTCAGAGCTTATTTTTTGTGGAGGGTCTGTTTTTCATATATTTTATAGACATAGAGATGAACTAGGCAGCTTCTCAAAAATCATACACGGGTACAGGAGTGAGCCAGGGTTAGAGGCCAGCTTTCTTTCCTCCATAAATGGTAACTGAGACTTTCTTCCCACACCAGAGCTCACTGTCGTGTTCTTGTGTTTCTGGGAAGCTGCAGTGGCTCCAGCTGTATCTCCCCAAATCAGGGTACAAACCTCAACTTGTGCTAAGTTCTGGTGAGCTGAAGAAAGGGCTTCTCGGAAGTCACAGTGAGTTCAAACTGTGCCAGAAGCCAATGATACATGACCCATGTGTTCCACTCAGAATTTTCATGCCAACTATTCACATGCCCCCTGGTTTGTATGAGAACAAGCCTGTGCAAGTAGATTCTGTGTCGGGATGTGGGGATGTGGACCTGCAGTGGACACTCACTTCACTGGCTTTGATGCACACAGTGGAGATGGACCACAGGTGTCCTTTCCAGATCCCTCAGACTTATTCCGTGACTAGTTAACATAATGCAAGATTGCATAAAATAGAATTACCTAATGTATTCAAGTGAAAGCAACTTTTAAATCACTGTATGTGTGTATGTACACACAAGTGCAAAAAGTCCCCACATGGATGCCCGTGCTGGTCTATTAGAAGTCCTGTGGGCAACAGATGTTCTCTCCCTCTGGAGGCTTCCTGGGCCATCACTGCTAATTGGATTCAGTACAAGGACGTTTTCAAAGCAAAGTCTTTGACATTCAGCCTGAGATAGCCTTGCAGAATGAGGAGGGCAGAGAAAACCTAGGCCACTGTGGTGGCAACCAGAAACAGCAGGTATTTGCATTTGAGCAGATGTGCTGATGCTAGATAATGTTTGGTGTGTGTGATGGCACTTGTCCATCCTGTTGTAAGCTTATCCTAATGTGAATTAGACACTTTTATATGTTGGCATTAAATGTAATCTGTGTACATCTGACACTTACATTGCAAAGACCTCAATTGTGCAATTCCAAAATGTTGATCCAGATAAGATGTGCTGTCTGTCCTTCACATGAAGCAAGCTGCTCTTACTCCTGCTATAAGTGCTAAGGTCAGAACTGGAATTCTATGCAAAATAACAGAGAGACATAAAGAGCCGGGCATAGTGGTGCAGACCTATAATCCCAGTGGTGCAGAAAGCTGAGGCAGAAGGATCACAAGTTCAAAGCCAACGTCTGCAACTTAGCAAGGCCCTAAACAACTCAGAGAGACCTTGTCCCTACATAAAAATATAAAAAGGGGTAGGGATGTGGCTCGATGTTTAAGTGCCCCTCAGTTGAATCCCCATACCAAAAGCAAAAATATATATAGAGAGAAAGACTTAAGGAACCAGTACCAACATATTCCCACTTCCTGTCTTAAAGTGCCTACTTTCCATGGTTGACATTTTGAAAACATGTGGAAGGGAAATCAGATGTCTTTTTTTTTTTTTTGATATGAGGGATTGAACTCAGGAACACTTAACCACAGAGCCACATCCCTATCCCTATTTGGTATTTTACTTGGAGACAGAATCTCATTGATTTGCTCAGAGCCCCAGTAAGTGGCTGAGACTGGCTTTGAACTCATGATCCTCCTGCCTCAGCCTCCTGAGCCCCTGGGATTACAGGTGTACATCACTGTGACTGGCCCAGATCAAGGCTTTCTAAGCAGCCACTCTATCTACTACAGTGAATTTTGGGGGTTTTGTTTGGCTGTTTCTTTTCTTTCTTTCTATCCTTTCTTGTCCTAGTCTGGGACCATTTCTTCAATCTCAGATCTTGCCATACTTTCACCAGTTAGCAATCTTAAAGTGTGTGAAGGAAATTCCTGACTCTAGAGAAGTTTATAGGAACAAGTTGATCATTACTCTAAGAGATTTAGATAAAAGGATGTTAGCGTGTTTCCTGAAGCCTCCACATAGCCTAATACAAATGCTCTAACATAAATGGATTCTTTCTGCTCTTTCAACCCATGTAACACAAAGACAGAAATAACATACAGAAAATAGTTCCCCTGCCACCTCATCTCCTAGCAGGATGAGGTGCTCTGACAACAGTGTAGAACTGTTCCCTGATGTCTGTGACTACCTGGTCACAGCTGAAAGAGAACTGATCCAGGTGGCTCTTTCCTTTGTGTAGCCAAGAATGCGTTTTTTGATGAGAAATGCTACCATCTTAAAGGGAGATGCATGAATCATTGTCAGAAAAATGAAGAGCTTGTGGCTCTGTGCCAGAAGTCTCTGAAATGCTGTCTGGCACTCCAACCCTGTGGGAAGATTAGGTTTGATGACTGAATCTGGAGACGTAGGCCTCTCGGAGGAGCACGGACCACCCAGCTGCTGCTTTTCACACTGGCTTCTGCAGTCGACAGACGCTTCTCCCAAAATAAATGATTGCTTTTGATCAACTTACTGAGTTCTTCATTTGGAAGGGAAACTATGGCTAGCTGACCCTGATGGTCTCTCCCTACTGGCTTATTTTTTTTAAAATTGTGTGGTAAAGCAATCGCCCCCAAAGCCATCCGATATTTTTCTTAAAGGCAGACTAAAAGAGACCAATAAACAAACCTGTAGCTTCCTCTCAGGAAGCTAGACTCCAATCAAGATTAATGAGATGACAGAAAGAGGAAGAGAGAATGGGAGGAAGGAGGGGAGGAAGGGAAAGAGGAAAGAAGTGGATAAGCAGAGAAACAAACACATATCTGGATGAATACTTACATTAACTATGATTTATCAAGGACTCTCCTGGGTCACCACCTGCTAAATTAATCATCTTGACCTATGCCTTTCATTAGAACCAATTAAACATTTCATGAGGATTGCCTGCTACCTGTAACTCCAATACTGGTTTTGCAGATAGTCAGAGGATTAAAAACGTCCCTATGATTCTCAGTAGCCCCAGAGACTGGGATCCTAACTAGCTGTCAAATGACCTTTTGACTATCAGCTTTAAGGTCACTGCTGTTGAGTGATTGAGTGCCTCCCCAAAGCATGTTCAAACCTGATCCCCATCACGATGGTGGTAAGAGATGATTCAGTCTTCAGGACTCTGCCCTCAGGAGTGCAATCTATTCCCTTGTAAGAGATGAAGAGAAGCACCTTGCCCCTCTGTCACTTGAAAACAGCTTGCCATTCAAGGACTCATCTTGGAGCAGGAACTAGGTCCTCAGCAGATATCCAATGTGTTCGTGCTTTGACCTTGGACCTCCTGCCCCCAAATCTGTGAGCAATAAATGCTTACTACCTGTAAATTAACCAGTCTGCAGTATTTTGTTCTAGCAGCATGAACAGACTGAGCATTATCTAGTCTAAGTGAGGATTCCCCATCATGTTCCCTATGCTTAAAGACCAGCTTTGGTTCCCTGCATGTCAAAAATCTTATTTTACTTCCCTCTCAATTCCCAAGGGCAATGTGCTTTATAGTGTTGGAATAGCGAGGAGAATTTTTTACTTAGACTTTGTTTTGAGATAACTTTAGAGTTACATAAATTTTTTAAAAACTAGTACAGAGATCTTTTACTCAATCTCTCCTAATGGTAATGTTTTAGTTAGCTTTTTTGCTGCTATGACTAAAAGACTCTACCAGAACAATTGCAGAGGAAGAAAAGATTCTTTAAGGGCTCACAATTTCAGAGGTCTCAATCCATAGACAGCTGGCTCCATTCCTTGGAGCTCAAGGTGAGGCTGAACATCACGGAAGAAGAATGTGGCAGGGAAAAGTGACTTTCATGATGATCAGGAAACAGAGAAAGGGCTCTCCACTTACCAGATACAAATATATACCCGAAAGCCACACCCCAATGCCCATCTCCTCCAGCCACACCCCACCTGCCTTCAATTATCACTCAATTAATCCCATCAGGTGATTAATTCACTGATTGGGTTAAGGCTCTCACAACCCATTCCTTTCCCTTCTGAATCCTCCTGTATTGTCTCACACGTGAGCTTTTAGGGGACAACCCCCATCCAAACCATAATCGGTAATAACCTCCAAAACCATAGTTCAAAATTACAACCAGGATATTGACATTGGTGTTGATCATTTCCATCACCAAGAGACCTTCTGTTACCTTTTAGGGCCACACCCTCATCCTCCAGCCTGTACTCACCTCCCTATACGCTCTGCTGTACTGACTTGATTTCCACATTCACAATCTTGTTCCTTCATGAAAGTCATGTAAAAGGAATCAGATAGTGCATAATCATTTTGGATTGACTTTTTCTTTTGGACTCAGCATGATTCTCTGGAGACTCATCCAGATTTTTTTTTTCTTTTTAATTGTCAAGTAGCACCCCAAACATGGACATACCACAATTTAACCATTCACTCATTAAAGAACATCTAGATGGTTTTCAATTTTCTGCTATTGCCTATAAAGCTCCCATTAACATTTATGAATATAAGTTTTTTGTGAACATTAATTTTCATTACTCTGGGACACTTGTTCCAAACCAGAATAGCTGGGTCATGTGGTAGTTGAAAGTTTAGTTTTAAAAAATGCCAAACTCTTTTCCCAAGTATCTGTACAATTTTTCATGGTCACCAACAAGGGAAGATTGATCCACTTTATCCATCTTCCAGCCAGCATTCTGTGTCGTCATGACCACAAATAAAAGTCATTCTATTTTAGTGTAAATAAAGTTGCTATTTTTATGCTGCCCTTTTGGTAAGTGTATTCTGATAGGTCATGTCATTTTAGTTTACACTTTCCCAAAAATTTGTGCTTATTATCTTTTCAGTGCTCATTTGCCACTTTATATCCTCTTCAAGGAAATGTCTGTTTCATGTACATATTTTCATGTTTACTATTGAGTTTTGAGAAACCTTTCTCTATTTTCTTATCATACATGGGTTTTAAAATATTTTCTCAGTTCATAACTAGTTTCACTCCTATTGACAGGGTCATTTGCATAGAAAATGTTTAAGTTTTGAAGTCAAATTAGTCAGTTGTCTTCTTATAAATAATTTTTGGGTCAAGTCTAAGAACACTTTCCCTAGCCTTAATGTTGAAGAGTCTCTCCTATGTTCCTTTCTAACATTTGTATATTTAGATATGTATATATATATATATATATACACATCTATGAGCCATCTTGTATCAGTGTTTCTGTAAGATGTGAAACTTGGTAAATGTACATTTTGGCTTATGGATGTTTAATGGCTTCAACAGCACTTCTTGGAAACAAAATTCTTATCTTCAATGAATTGTATCTGCACAATTCTCAAGCATCAGTTGTTAGAATTTGACTTGACTGATTTGAAAACTTGTGTCCATGAAATATTGTTTCAAAAATATTTGTAGCAGTGTTGTTCATAATTACTCAAAATTGGAAACCAAAATATCCTTCTATATATGAGTCACTAAACAAATTGTAGTTTATTCATGTTGGAATATTTTTCAGCAATAAAAATATGAGCTACCCAACCATAAAAAGACATGAGTGAATCTTAAATGCAAATCACTACATAAACTAAGCAAGGCCAAGAAAGCTTATGCACTGTGTGGTTCCGGTTCAGTGACACTATGGAATGGGTGAAACCATGGAGACAGGACAAAGATGGGTGGTTGCCAAGGGGTTTCCTAAGGGAAGCCTGGGGAGGTGTCAGAAGGTACAGCTGCTCCTCGTGAGACAATAACATTGAGGAACTCATGACACTGCCTCTGTTAAACCACTGAGACCTTCATGGCACAGAGTAAACCTCAGTGTTTGGAGATTTTGAAGAATCACTTAAGAAGCCAGAAATCACGGAATGGAATGCAGAATGTGGAAAATGATATAACTTTTACATGGGTTGAAAATAATCTCACTGAAGGGGACCCAGAAAATACTGACCCAAGTGAGCTTGGAAACTATGTCACCTATAAGTCTCAAGGCAAAAGAAAGTGTACACGTCATTGTACTCTGGTTGGTAAAGTTGTTTCTCACAGGAACGCAAGTTTAACCCTCACTACTACCATATATGTACACTCTAATTGCCTCGTTGAGTAAACGGATGACAGATGGTAGGACCCAGTTTCTTACTGTCAGAATGTGAGTTTGCAGAAAAGCAAGCCAAAGTTGAAACGACCTCCAGGATGATGGACTGGAGTTGGAGACATCATTATGCATTCAGGTCTAGCTCAGTAATACACGCAGATGTCTATGCATAGGAGTATTTATAGACGTGTGTGCAGATAGGTCCGTATGCAAACATAG
>JAQQSJ010001313.1:0-14143 GCA_028644305.1 Xerus rutilus | reverse complement strand
CTATTGTTTCCTCTTATGATTTATTCTTTCTTCTGGGGCCCAATTTCTTCCCCCTATAAAATAACCATAAACCTGACTAGAGTGTGTCTGGTGTGGTGGCATATGCCTGTAGTTCCAGCTCCCAAGGCAGGAGGCTCTCTTGAGCCCAGGAGTTCAGGGTCAGTCTATGCAACATAGCAAGATCTTGTCTCAGGGGGAAAAAAAAATGCTAGAGTGTAGGATTAAAAGCATTTAAACAGGGAATACTGCTCAGTGCACAGGACAAATACAAACGCAGGTGCTAAATAACCATAGCTTTCCTTCCTTTCCTCTCACTGTCAAGGATACTGTCACTGTCAACATTAACCAAGTTGGACATGATGTAATCGGTTTTCTCCCTTCGTCTTTTTTTCCCCTTAATTAAAGTCCACTATCAAGTTATAGACTATTAAAGCTAGCAAATACCTTAAAATCACAGTCATCTGATTTATGGGTAAAATACAGAGACAAGTCACCAATTATTCTAGCGATTCTGACTCCCACATCAGTTCAATAATAGACACTATTTCACAGTTTACTTGATATTTGACAATCACATTGAACAAAGAGGAATCTACCAACTCTTCAGTAATCATATACAGACACAGCTTCAGGCCCATGATCTAAGCTCTAGTCTATGAACTATTGTTCTATGGTCATTTATTCAGTAAAGAGTTTTTGGTAGAATTTTTCCCTGCTTCTGATATGTTCTTTTGTTATACATCCCTTCTTTCTTTGCTGTTCACGAAAATAAGGAGAGGGATCTGACTCAGAGAGATAATTAGAAAAGAAAAAGACCATAGAAGGAAAAGGGGAAGAAAGAAAGGAAGAAAAAGAAAAAAATAAGACCATTCCAAAGGAAGCAATATTAACTTTTAAAAACATAAAAATTGACTAGGTGGTAAATTCCAACAATATATTTACCCTGGAACTATTCACTCCATGTATTATATAGGCTTTACCAGTTGTGTTCTTCTAAGTAGTTTATAATAGAA
The DNA here is from genome assembly GCA_028644305.1 of Xerus rutilus. Lineage (NCBI taxonomy): Eukaryota > Metazoa > Chordata > Mammalia > Rodentia > Sciuridae > Xerus > Xerus rutilus. Next base: position 13,130 of record JAQQSJ010001313.1, on the reverse strand, counting down.
TATCTAAGGGAAAATCACTCTATTAGTCTAAAATAAGAATTAGATATATTCATGTATGTGTTCTTTAAAATATAGCTATTTTTCCTTTCATATTTCATGCATGATCCAAATCTCTTTCTTAACCACTTCACCCTCTTTTCCATTTTATGGACATGAGAAAAACAAATGATCCATACTTAAATCTATACACAAAGACAGAAAAAATATAAATCATGTGATCTCTTAGTTAAGGTACAAATAACGGCCTTTATAAAAGATTCCATGTCATCATTCTTCATAGCCACTGAATATGCTTATCATCCAGGATTCTCCCCTAATAAAAGTAGATCCAGAAAAGCAAAACGGTACTATATCTAAAGCTTGTTGTACTGAAATCCAGTTATTTGTCAGGGCAACTTGACAAGTGTCCAAAAGAGCTGGCCTTGAAGCTTTAACATTTTGTTCCCCAACCCAATACAATGACTCCGTTCAACGAGAGACAAGAAAACAAGCCCGCACAGTGTAGGAGTCTAGCGAGTTACCTCTGAAAGGCAAAGCCATACTGCTTACAGAGGAGGACAACAGCAACGAGGACTCCAAGGCAATGAGGCTTCATCCCAACAGAGATTTGCTATACAACAGAATTCTCTGAGAAGAAGGACCCCGAGACCTGATTGCATAAGTCTTCTTTACATACGAGTTAAAATTTAATAGTGTGTTCCCTTTCATTCCTGTGGCTCGGTCAACTTAGCTTCCATTTCTACCCTCTAAAAGAGAAATGCACATTTATTTAGTTGGGTGATTTTTTGATAACTGAACCCTCAGAAAGAAAGCATGATGAGACTAGTCCTTACTTTATATTGTCTAGAGAATATTTAATTCCTCAAGGGATGTGTGACCAAGAATAAAAGGATCTTATCTGGTTTATTGCAGAATCGCAGCCATCAAATACTGATTGATTGTAGCCCATGTTGAGGGAGATCTCCACCAAATTACGAAAATTGTCTTTCTTGCCTTTTTTTTTTTTTTTTTTTAAGTTTTCAAGCTTAGATGAAGATATGAGAAGGCGGGGGAGGTTCCCAAAATTGTGGCTAATTTAAGGCTGAGAAGTGGAGCTTATATGGAGGATTATAGAATCTCCATTCAAAAATCTCTTTTTTTTTTTTTTTTTTTTTTAAATTTTAAAGTAAGTTCTCACCAAGTTGCCCAGTCTGGCCTTGAACTTGTGATCCTCCTGTCCCAGCCTCCAAAGTAGCTGGGACTCCAGAAATGTGCCACCATTCCTAGTGCTCAAAAATATCTTTCTTTAACCATATGGAATAAAAGGCCCACCCATAGCAAGGAATACCATGTCATGGGGGCTTTTTTGAGCAATAAAGACATCAGGTAGTTTTGAATCGCTTTTATTTAAGGAGGGTCACCACAGTAGCTATCATCTAAATCAAGGCCCACTACCCATCATTTTGAAGGTGTCATCCTACCAGTCTAGTAAAAGGCCATATCCGTATACTAAGTGGGTAGAGTCTTGATACCTCTACCCACACTCCTATTGGTAAATGCACTTGAATACTCTTGAGGTCTGGATAGGCAAATCTGCAAAATAAACAACCTGTCCGAAAATCTGAGAAAGAAAAAAGGGAGATTTCAAACCTCTCTTCCTGAGATTCGAAATCATTCAAACAAACATAATGGATTGAGGTGACCTCCATGAAACTACTTTTTGTATAACAAAGGAGAAATAAGAAAATGCATCTGTATCTGTTCATATGTGGAAAAAGAAACACAGGATGTATAGACTGGAACTCAATGAGGTCAGTTACCTACAGGGAAAAGGGGAGGGAGAACTTGAGTAGAGCGGATGGGTCGGGGAAGACATTTCTTTGACTAAACCTTTTTGACTAATTCTGAATTGGAGAGCCATGTTAAGTTTTCACATATTCAAAACAAATAAGCAAATAAATTTTAAAAGGAATACAAATGAAAGCAAATAAACCTGTGTTTCAGATGAATAACAGCCACACTGAAGGAGAGAGGGAAAAACTAACCCAAGTAACTTTTACCCTTTTCATTTTTTTAATCTCAAAGGCAACTTTAAAGAGTCAAGAACTAAAATACACCAACAAATTATCAATTTTTGTGCCAGATATTTGTGTTCGACGTTTCCTTGAGAGAACAAAAACTAATGCACTCTGAATTGTATGTCTTCTTGCTGGTGCAATTTTTAGGAATTTCCTTTAATGAAGATCTATGAAGGGTACATTCTATATATTAACTTTATTCTGCCCCCACTTTCAAATACTAGTTTAGCTGCATGTAACATTGTGGTGTGACAGATGTTTCTCTGTCTTTTGGCATCTACTGTTGAATGGCAGGAATTATTGTTCCCTTTGCAGGTGAGCTGTCTTTTCTACTTGATGACTTTTAAGAGATCATCTTTATATTTGATGCTTCTCAGATCCATTACTCTGGTCTAGATGTGGACTTATTTTTTTTATTATCTTGCTCAGTCCATAGAATACAGTTTTTATCTGAGGATTTAGATATTTCTTCAATTTTAGAATAAAATTTTTTTTTCTTCAGCTGTTGTATCTCTGCTAGTCTCTTGTCAGGGATTCCACTGGAGTTCCTTGATTTTTTCAGGTTGTCCAGTTTATAAAAACCGTAATATTGATTAGTTTTGAAAAATGTGTATGCTTGAGTAACCCCTGTCCTATCAAGGTATAGAAAATTTCTGTACCTCAGAAAGTTTCCTTGTATCCCCCAGTCAAGCTCCCCTTACTCCAGCAGCTACTGTTGTAATCCCATCCCCATAGATTAGTTTTGCCTGTTCAGAACTTCATGGGATCATATGATATGTATGCTCTTTTAAGTCCGCTTCTTTTGTTTAGCCTGTTTTAAAGATCCTTCCACATGTTGCATGGGTCAGTAGCTCGTTCCTTTTCATTGCAGAGTAGCATTTCACTTTATGAACATAACACTGTGTTTATCCATTCTTCTATTAATGGGCACCTGGGATGTTTTCAGTTTGGAACTGTAATGCATACAGACACTCTGAGTGTACCTAGGATAAGACTTTTTGTGGATACATGTTTTCATTTTTCTTAAATAATTATCTTGCTATGGTTTTGCTGAGGAATAGGGATGTTTGATTTTATAAGCAACTGTTGTAACTTTTTGCAAAGTGGTGAAATTGTTTTATGCTCCCACCAACAACATATTAGAGTCCTAGCTGGTCTGTATTCTTTCACGCAGTCTTCTTTTTTGTTTTTAACTTTTCAAAAAAAATTTTTTTTAGTTATACATGGACACAGTGTCTTTATTTTGTTTATTTATTTTTACGTGGTGCTGAGGATCGAACCCAGTGCCTCACATGTGCGAGACAAGCGCTCTGCCATTGAGCCACAACTTCAGCCCCAGTCTTCTTCATTTTAAGCTATTCTAGTAAATGTGTGGTGGTCTCTAATTTGGGTTTAAATTTACATTTCCATAATAACTGATGTTGTTGAGGAAATTTTTTGTGCTTATTGGTCACATTTTTGTGGGAAAAAATGTAGCATTTGTTCAAATCATTTGTCCAATTTTTAATCAGATAGTTTGTGTTTACTACTGATGTGTGGGAGTTATTTATATATTCCGAAACTCAGTCCTTTGATATATATGTACACACACATACACACACACATACATATATATGCACACTCATAGTAAATGTATCTTCCCTTGAGAAGTTCCTTTTTATTATTAACTTGTATGAGTTATTTATGTATTCTGGATAAAACTCCCTTATCAGATACACATTTTGTGGATAGATGTGGCTTGCCCTTTTTTATTAATGTATTTTGCAGAGCAAAAGTTTTTTTAATTTCATTGAGTCCAATTTATCAATTTTTATTGAATGGTTAATGCTTTCTAGAAAGCATTGGCTAAGAAATTTTGAACAACTCAAGGTCATGAAAATACTCTTCATGAAGATTTATAGCTCTAGCTTTTACTTTTAGGTTTATGAGTCATCTCCAATTAATTTTTGTGTATTATATGAGGTAGGGATTGAGGTTTTTAAATTTACCTTATGCATATTCAATTGTTCCAGCATGATTTCCTGAAAAGACTTCCCTTCACCACAGAATGCTTTGTCATCTTTGTGAAAAATCAGTTGACTCTGTATGTATGGGTCTACATCCTAAGTTTGCAGCGCTTTTATTTGTGACAGCAATAACAACTAGAATAGTTCTGTTTTATTTCTTGCTCCTTTTCTCTCCTTGTATTTCAGTTTGGACATTATCTACAGATCTGGCTTCAAGTTCACCTCTTCTTTCCCCAATTATTCCAATTTGCTGATAAATGCATTGAAAGAATTCTTCATTTTTTGCACATACACACACACAGACTATATATCTATTGATCGATCTATCATGTATTTTATTTCTGACCCTTTTACTTGGACTTTTTTTATTTTTATTTTTTGTAGTTGTAGATGGACAGCGTGCCTTTTTTTAAATTTATTTTTATGTGGTGCTAAGGATCAAACCCAGTGCCTTATACATGTTAGGCAAGCGCTTTGCCACTGAACTGCAGCCCCAGCCCTACTTGGACTTTCGTGTTTTCCCTCTCACTGTTGCCTGATCCCCTTTGTTCATGCTTGTTGTCTGTGGCAACTCTGCATCTGGGTCTTTCGACCATTTCCTCCCTTGAAGATGGATCAGCTTTCATGCTTTTTCACATGCTTGTAAATTTTTCTTGAATGACAGATGTGAGGTGGGAAATAATAACATGCACCAAAGTAAATAGTATCTATGCCTCCAAAAGTTCACATATCTTCTCTCAGATCACCAGTGTGAAGGTCCGAGCCAATCTAGGTGAGTCTGGGATTTGATGTTATTTTTATTCGATTTTATTCACCATAGACTTCAAATAATTTGTGGGCAGGATCAAATCCTTCCCTCTGGCCAGTATTGGAATCTAACTATCTGTAAGGTTTGTCTTAATTCTTCTCTGCCTGCAACTGTCAGCAGGCCTAGTATTCCCACGGGGAGGGTCTCTCTCAGCTCTCCTGCCTCTCCTCCAGCCACAGGCAGGCACGGCCTCCTACCCAGTGTATGGCCTGGGCCTGGCTTCCCTGTGGGGCTTCTCTCTCCTTCCCTGCCCTGATCTCAGATGTTAGCAGCCTCGAGTACCTGAGCCTTCGAGATGTCGTCTCTCAGACCTTCTGACTCTTCCCTGTGCAGATGACCACTGTCTTATACCTAATCCAAGACTCAGAGTGCCTTTGGAGTTTGTAATGGTTAATTTTATGTATTAACTTGGCTAGACCATGGGGTGCCCAGATATTTGTTTTAAATATTACTTCTGGATGTGTCTGTGAAGGTGTTTACAGATAAAATTAGCACTTGAATGTGGGCAGCCTCATTCAATCCATTGAGGGCCTGAATAAGATAAAAGACTGAGGAACAAAAAACTCCTCTCCCTCTAACCAATCATCTCTGAGCTGAGATATCCCTCTTCTACTGCTTTCAGACTGGTACTAGGACTGAAACTTGCACATCAACTCTCCTGGATCTCCAGTATAGTGACTGCAGATCCTGGAAATTCTCAGCCCCTACAACCACATGAACCAATTCCTTTTATTAAATGTGTGTGTGTGTGTGTGTGTGTGTGTGTGTCCCCGTCCATCCTACACACACACACACACACATACACACCTACCTGTGTATAAGCATCTATCTTTCTATGTCTCTATTGAGGCCCCTATCTATCTATCTATCCATCTATCCATCTATCCATCTATCATCTAGCTGTATCTCCTATTAGTTCTTAATCTCTGGAGAACTCAGACTAATAGAAAGTTGCTCTTGATTTTCTGTTCTACTCTCTGACTTTGGCAGACCTAACATATTGTGCCTCAGACAAGGTCTCTTTCTGTTCCTCCAAGTTTGATTCATTGGTTTCCTTTGCAGTAGCAGTTCTCTGATGAGCTGTAAAAACTATGATTTTGGAGGTTATCCAGCCTATTTATTCTCACTGTTAAGGTAGGAACAACATTTGTGCGCAACTTTGCATAATCTAAGCAGGAACAAAAATCTGGCAGCAATTTTTATTGATTTTTTTTTTTTCGTAAGTTGGGGAAAAATGCAGTCGGGCACCAAGCATGTGCTCAGGACCCACAGCAGCCACATTCTGGATGCCACTGCCTGCCTTGTGCCATCAGCATCTGACAATGTTCTGCATTTCTGTTCCATTTGTCATACTTGAGATTTCCTTTCATTTTCTTTTTTCTTTTCCTTTCATTTTTTTAGAGGTTATTCCTTTAAAGCTAGTTCTTTGAAAATATCAGTAATATTGATAGGCCTGTAGTTAAACTTATTAAGAACAAAAAAAATGCACAAATTACCAATATCAGGAATGAAAGAGGAAATTTTGTATAAATCCTAAAGACATTAAAATACAATAAGGAGATATAAATAATTTATGCTTATAAATTTGATTACCTAGATGAAATGGACAAATATTTTGAAATATGCCAAGTATCAAAGCTCACCCAAGATGAAATAGATAACCAGGATAGCCTTGTATCTATTTAAATAAATGAATTCACAGTTAAAAATTTCTTCTCCAGTAAACTCCAAGACTATATGACTTTACTGTGAATTTTACCAGAAATTCAAAGACAAAAATAAAAATAATTTTACCCCAAAATTAAAAGGCAAAGGAACATTTCTCAACTCACTTGATGTAGCCTACATTAATTACCCTGACACCAAAGATTGATAAAAATACACGAAGAACACTAAAAACCAACGTCCCACATACAAATGAATATAAAAATCCTTAAAATTTTAACAAATTCCATCTAGCAATATATGTAAAGAATATGTCATGACCAAGTAGAATTTATTACAACGGTGCCAAGTTAGTTCAACACTTAAAACCAATTCAGTTAATTCACCACGTCAACAGAATAAATTAAAAACCCACATCTGGAAAAAGCATTTGACAAAGTTCAGCAGTCACTTATGATAAAAATCTCTCAGAAAATCTGGAATAGTAGGGAAATCTCTCAATGTGAAAGGGAGCATCTGTGAAAACCTATAGTTAACATTAAACTTAACATAGTTGCCTGAGTGCTTTTCCTTTAAGTTTGTTAACGAAACAAGAATGCTCACTCCCACTACTTCTCCCTCCTCCTCCTCACCCTGCAATACTGGGGATTGAACCTAGGATTGCTCCACCAGTAAGCTACATCCCCAGACCTTTTTATTTTTATTTTGAGATAGGGTCTCAACAAAATGCTCCAGCTGGGGGCTGGGATTGTGGCTCAGTGGTAGAGCGCTTGCCTCGCATGTGTGAGGCACTGGGTTCGATCCTCAGCACCACATAAAAATAAATAAATAAAATAAAGCTATTGTATCCATCTACAGCTAAAAAAAAAAAAATTTTTAAAAATGCTCCAGCTGGCCTTGAACTTGTGATCCTTCCACCTCAGCTTCCAGAGTAACTGGGATTATAGGTGCATACCACTGTGCCTGGCTTCATTCCTACCATTTCTTTTCAGTGTTAATTTGGAGATCTGACCTAGTGTAAAATGGCCAGCAAAGGAAATAAAAGGCAGATAGAATTAAAAAGAAGTTAACCTGTCTTTTATTCACAAATGACATTATCACTTACAAAGGAATTCCCAATGAATACACAAAAATGTTATTAGAACTAATAAGCTTAGCAAATTTCAAAAGGCCAAGGTCAGTATGTAAAAACCAGTTATATTTCTATATACTAACAATGCTTAATTGAAAATGAAGGTTAAGAATACCATAAAATGTCAAATTTTAGAAGCAAAGTGTTTAAATATGTGCAAAATAAAAGCTTAAGAGAAATTAAGATGACCTGTATAAAAGTATACCATTTTCATGGATCAGAAGACACTGTTTTGTTACTGTGGCAATTCTCTCCAGACTGATCTTTAGATTGAACATGATCTCCAGATTTTCAGTGAGCTTTTTTATAGAAGTTGACAAACTTATTCAAATTTTTTGTTCAGAAATACTCCTCCATGTGTCTCTTGCATTCCTAAACATCTTGTTTGGAAGACCAATAAGCAAGGTCCTGACCATCCTTTACTGAAGCCATTTCTCAGGTTGTTTTGTCAGTGAGTAACTTGGAGGGATGAGCTAATGTTTCACTCTGGGACAAAAAGTAAGCTTGCTTACAGATTGGTTTTAAAAAAATAAAAAAGGGGAAGAAAAAAAAAGGACTCCTCAAAATTAGTGTTTCTCTCCTGCAGTACAACCATTGCATGTGTGGATGTCTATCTGGGATCATGTTGACATGGCTCTCGGCTGCCCAGCCACACAGCTGGCCTGCTGGTTCCTGTTGAGAAGTTGCAGCAGAGTGGTGGAGAAGTGAAGTGGCAGCCCAGGTGGGTTTGAGCCCAGGTGGGTTTGAGCCCAGGTGGTGAGAACTGCTAGTTGGCGGCTTTGTCAAACCCCCTATAGAGGCAATGCAAGCCAGTGCCCATGCAAGCCAAGGCACACCAACTTGTCATCCTTCAGCAGCCAGACCTGGGCACTGTTTAGATGCCTGCTCCACACATTAGTGCAGCCCCATCCCATGACCTCAACCTCCAGCTTTCTGACCTGCTCTAAGAAAATAGAAGTGGGGCAGACTTGAATGAAAGTTGAAATTCAATATTGACCAATAGTGTTAGTATGTTTCCAAGCTCTAATTAGCATAAATTTGGACCAATAGCAGTGAATCAAGCCTAGATTAGCATACTCTGATGGAGAAAATCTATTGGGTCCCATCTTGCACTGCAAGAGTTCTGTTCCTGTTCTTCAATAAATCCTATGGTTACACTCACTCATCCTGGTCTTTGGAGTTCATTCTTTGAATTCACAAGACAAGAACCCAGAAAGAAGAAAAAAATTGATGGTGAGCTGATGGTGTAGTGGGAAATGAGGGTCAGGACACCAAGATCTAGAAGCAACATGGTCCAGAAGGATGATTCCCAAAGTCTGAACCCCGAGCACAGCAGGGCTTTTACTTTTATACATAAGCAAGTTTGGGGTACAAGAGAGTTGTGCCATTCTATTGGATGGTGCAGTCCACATTCCTTATATGGGCACAAGCTTTTCAACAGCCTAGGGACTCTTAGCTTATACAGCTTAGGGACTTTTACTGCACTAAACCTGGAGAATTGTTCTGTTCCTGTTGCTTTGTTTCCTGCTTCTGTTACTGCTGTTATCTTTTATAGGTACCTGTTAGCCACTGCAAACTTCTATGGTGAAATGTCAGTAAGCAGAGCTGCTGTGAGTCAGCGTGCAAAATCATACCCCGTCAGCTCTTAAACTGCTTTAGTTCTCATTTTGCTCTACCACAATGGGGTCAGCTGCAACTCTGGAGGACATAGCCCACCATTAAGAGCTGCAACAGGCCAGCAGAAGCAGAAAAACTCCAGTCTCACCAGCTAGCAGAAACAGAATCAAGTTTCATCTTAAAACTCTAGTTTCAATGCTGCAATGCCCTATGGACTTGGGTATGGGAACAGGGAAACTGATGCAGATGATGATGCTTATGCTTGCTGTATTCTGACTACTAAAGTACTTTGTCAGAGACCTCGGAGTCTTAAGTTTTCTACCAGCATTCAAACAGTTATAGGATATCTTATTAGCTTTGAAGCAGAGAAAAATCAAGTCGCTGGCATAATACTCTATATGAGGTTCAGAAGTTTCTAGTATAGCCAAGATAATTTTGAGAAAAAAAAAATTGGAGCACTTAAATTTCCTGGTTATAAAGCTACAATATTTAAATCAGTGCAGTATTGGCATAAGAATAAAGAGTCTTAAAACAGATATTAATGGGGCAGGAAAGCCCAAAAATAGATGCATACATATAAGATGAACTGATTTTCAATGAAGTTACCAAGATAATTCAATTGGGAAGGGATAGTATTTTTAGTAAGTGGTACTTTAAAATGTGATGTCCTTATGCAAAAGAATTCATCTGGAGTCATACCTTGCCCCTTATAAATAATTCAAGATGGATCTAATACCTAAAAGTAAAAGCTAAAGTATTAAACTTATAAAAGAAAACATAAGAGAAAATTTTGTGACCTTGAGTTAGACATTTTTGGGTATGATACAAAAAGTATAAATCAAAAATTAAAAAGCTGAAAACATGGACTTCATAATTGAAATCACTTGCTCTTTAGAAGATGCTGTTAGTAAAAGAAAAGTCATGAACTGGAAGAAAGCATTTGTAAAATGCATATTAGGTAAGGAATTGTACCCCAAATATCTGAAGAACATTTTCAAAAAAAAGACAATCTACCCAGATACTACCAGAGAGTAGCCTCTACTCCAGCTTTCTTAGGCAGAATTAGCACTCCAAGCAACCTCACTTCCATGCTTAGGAAGCAAGGTGGCTGATCTCATAATCTAATTATTTCATTTCTGAATAATTCCTGCTTTACTGTACAGGAACTTTTGAGGGACACCTCATAACCAAACCATAACAAAGGAAATACAAATTCAAACTACAATTTGCTACCACACTTCCCTGGAATGGCTAAATTGAAAAAAAATTGATCATATGAAGCATCAGTGGGGCAACTTGGACTCTCATGCATTGCTTCTGAGATGGTCCAGTCACGTTGGAAAGAAATTTGGAGATTTTTATATAATTAAACATATACTTACCATATGTCCCAGAAGTTCTTTTCCTAGACATTTTACCCAAGTGAAATAAAAATATTTGTCTATGAGAAGAACTGAATGTCAGAGCAGCTGAATGTTCAAAAAGCTGAATATTTGTAGCAGCTTTATTATAATAGTAAAATAAAAATCATGAAACAAGCCAAATGTGCAACAACCGGGGAATGATTAAGCAAACTGTGGTATATCCATATAATGAAAAGCTACGCAGCTGTAAAAAAGAACAGACCATACTGCTACACCAATGAGACAGGAGAACCTCAGAAGCATTATGCTGGAGTAAAACTAGCCAGATACTAAAAGATTTATATTTCATGATTCTATCTATATGACACCCTATAAAGGGAAAAACCACAGAGACAGAAAATAGGTTAGCTATCGCCAGGAACTGGAACTGGAGCAAGGGTGAGCCTACAGGAGGTATGAGAGAATCTGTATGTTAGGTGGAGGGATTTGAAATAGTTTTCATTTCAATTCTGGTGGTACTTACTCAAATGTAACGTGCCCAAAGTCCTCAAATTTGATGATTTTATTGCATGTGAAAACAAAGAATGGGAAGAAGAAAGGGAGGGGTGGAGGGAGGAAGGAAAGAAAGAAGAAAGGTTCTTCCTCTCTCGTAGGTGCCTCTCTGTTGATCCTGGCACTTCTGGCAAGGAGTAAAAAGGTAATAGAAGATAGTCTTCATGCCTGGCTATGAAATCACCCATCACCCACAAGTCCTTTGGTTTCTTGAAAGTGCAGCAAATTCTTCTGAGAAAAATGAGGTTAATAATTCACTATGCCAGAAAGTGGTTACAAGGATTGAATAGGGACCATTAGAAAGTAATGGGCAACACCAGGTGTTCAATATGCCCTGTTCCTATTAAGAAGGTAAAGGAGGAAAGCAGTGGGTAGAGGCCAATACTATGCCTGGATCTCATCTAGCTTACCATGACCCTGGGAACAGCTAATCTTCTTTCTCTGCTATTTTCTGAGAGATGGATTATAAGCTACTACCTACCACGAGAGGCAATCTGGTCTCAGCAGATCTATGTAATTGAATCATACCCCCAGGACCTAGCTAATCTGTACATCCATTCTCCAGCCAATCTGGAATATTAGGTGACAAAAATTATATGGCAAGGATTTTGTGAAGAGCCTGAATCCTCTGTCTTTATTAAGGCTATACCTATGAAGATAACCTCCGTGATGAATGGTCTGCCTTGGAGTTGCTCTCAAATTGGAGCAGCCTGAGAATAAGTTCAAATGCCACTGTGACCTTGGCTAGCCTCAACTTGGATATGCAGTCCAGGATTATTGTTAGATAAGCCCTGAGACAGTCAATTAATTTAAAGCCCTTTTATTCTGACTCCAGGTGCAGCTCAATTTGCAAGCTTTCTTCTCAAAATCATTCAGCCATTAAAGCTGCATGATATTGGGAGGTTTTGAAGGCACATAATTTATAAATCTTTTTTCCTCATTAATATGTTTTTTTCTCTTATTTATTCATGGAAAGTGAATCAGTCTTATAATTTACATGAAGTCCTGGGGTATTTGCCTTCTCTAGTTATAAGTCAGAGGTGATGGTGCCTCCAAAACCATTTCAAGGGGAGATTTAAGACCTAAATGCCGAGAACTCGATCCTGAGTTCTGATTCCCTTGCTTTGTATGCAAGACTGGACCTGAGACCTATGACACCAAGGTTACCTGGCACCCAGACAGTCAAGTGCTCATTGACTGAGTGGTTAAATTGTGAAGAAAGCAAAGCTTATATTTGGAACATTTCCATGCCTTCATTCCCTCTTTCTGAACCAACATTCCCTTTTATTGTTCTATCCACCTGTTAAGATGCTCCACTCAGGCCTGCCCTTTGGAAAAGTTCCCCATGCTGTAGACCAGTAGTTCTCCAATGTGACTGTATATTAGACTCACTGAGGATCTTTTTTTTTTAAATATTTTTTTAGTTGTAGATGGACACAATGTCTTTATTTTATTGCTTTGTATGTGGTGCTGAGGATCGAACCCAGGGCCTCATGCATGCAAGGCAAACGCTCTACCACTGAGTTACAATCCCAGCCCCCTCACTGGGGATCTTTAAATAGCTAGCTTCCCTGTCCACACATCAGATCAACTGTATCAGAATCTCAAGGTGGTGGTGGGGTGGCAGTGATGAATCTAGACATCAGTCTTTCTAAGGCTCCTGAAATGACTGCATTGTGCAGCCAAGTTTGAGAATAAGTGGTCTGGACCAGTTCTTTTCCAAGTGTGGTCTGTGAGCCATGGGCTGCAGAATCTCCAAATGCAGATTGTGGACTTACTAATCCTGTAGGTGCTGAGTCTCCAGGTGGGATCTGGAACATACATTGTGACAAACTCCTGAGGGGATTTTTAAGCACCCTAAAGTCTCAGAATCATTCCTAAGCCTTTTGCTAGTCCATCTCTTTCCTGTGATAAGGCTGTTTTCAGTCC
>JAQQSJ010001312.1:0-14145 GCA_028644305.1 Xerus rutilus | reverse complement strand
AATTTAAATAATTTTATTGGAGTTTATAGGTACCCTGAAAATCATCCACAGTGTAAAGTGAAAAATAAAATTTAAAGCAGAATTCTGAAGGACACTAGTATTTCTAGGGAAGGTGGCAGAAAAGAGATCTTTAGAGGAAATGGACAAGAAACTGCTTTGGGGTCAGGCAGGCAAGATGAAAACAGATGCATGATGTTCTGAAATGAGACAAAACAGTTTCAGGAAGGACAAATGCAGTTGATAGTGTCAAGGGGTTAAGATGAAGTTCAGGGTTTTGTCCTTCAAATGAAGGTGAAGCTGAATAGCTTGAGCATCTAGAACAGTGAACAAATCCAAGTCTTCCAGTTTGTAGGCCACTATTCTTTTCCTATACCCTGCTTCTCTTCTCCAACTCCCATTCAGAATCTCAGAGGAAAGAGCATTCACCCATCACAAAGAACCCCTCTCTTTTACAGAGCCATTTTAAGCAAATTTGGTAGGTGGGAATAGGAAACAGCAGGTAGCTGTTGGGCTTAGACTGCTCAATCTATTATTGGTCTCAATTCTCTACCCCTGCATATATGCATGCCCATAACTAGGCAGCTTTGCAATTCTTTCCACAAAAGGGCAAATAAATTTCCCTGCTTCTTGAGTTTTGGCTGAGCCCCATCTTCTGCTTTGGTTGGTTGGTTAACAGACATGATGCAAGCAAGAGTTTGGGATGCCTTGTGAAGTTTGTCTTGCCCTTTTGAGATTGTGTCATCGTCCTGAGAAAATCGTGCTTGGCTGGCTCACTGGTCCTGAGTGGAGGAGGGACATGTGAGGTAGAGACACCCCAGCTGACCCTCAAACTCACGAATGAGAAAGCTGTGCTTGTTATTATATGCCTTGAGACCGTGAGGATCTTTGTTTCAGAGTATCCTTGGGTTTTACAGTTTCCTTCCTTCCTTCCTTCCTTCCTTCCTTCCTTCCTTCCTTCCTTCCTTCCTTCCTTCCTTCTTCCTTCCTTCCTTCCTTCCTTCCTTCCTTTTAGGTATACATGACAGCAGAATGCATTTTGATTCACTGTACAAAAATAGAGCACAACTTTTCATTTCTCTGGTTGTACACCATGTAGAGTCACGCCATATGTGCAGTCATACATGTACCTAGAGCATTGATGCCCATCTCCTTCCACCATCTTTCCTGCCCCAATGCCCCCTCCCATTCTCTCCCTTCCCTTTGCCCAGTCAAAGTTCCTCCATTCTTCCCATGCACCATCCTCGTTATGGATCAGCATCCACTTATCAGAGAACATTCGGCCTTTGGTTTTTTGGGATTGGTTTCCTTCGCTTAGCATGATATTCCCCAACTCCATCCATTTACCTGCAAATGCCATGATAAAAAAAACTAGTATATATACACAAATATTACTGAGCCTTAAAAGAGAATAAAATTACAGTATTCTTTTAGTAAAACTGTGGCTTTACAAAAATGTTTGTCTGTCCTCCCTTTCCTGATCCCAGCTTGTTGTCCCTCGTCCTGATTCCCAGCTAGAGTCATCATTCCCCAGCCATAAACTCACTATCTTGCTCCCAGGACCTAATCTGAGCAGAGGGATTGAAGCAGCTCCAGCCCCATTTCCTGTTGCCCAAGTAGACTCACTTTGGAGGCCAGACCAGCAAAATCTGACATTCGAGTAGGAATATGTTTTTTGTTTTTTTTTTCCCCTAACCTACATTTGTGCCTAGTCCTAATCAGGGATCCTTCCTTTCAACCCAAATTGATATGAATTAGAGCACTCATTTAATATGTTTTATTGGACAGTGCTATGGTTTGGCTGTGGTTTAGGCATGTCCTCCAAAGTTTCATATGTTGGAAGTTTGGTCCCCAGTGTGGTGATATTAAGGGGTGAGATTTTTAAGCAATGGGGCCTGGTGGGGTCATTAGGTTGTTGGAGGCCTGCCCTCAGAAAGGACTGAAGTAGTTCTTGTGGAATCCCAGTGTCTCTCTGGCTTCCTGTCTCACCATGTGATCTCTCCCTGTCCTACTCGCTCCCACCACTGTGATGTCATTCACCATGATGTCCACACTAGAGCCAAGCTGATGCCAGCACCATGCCCTTGAATCTCCAGAACTCTGAACCAAATTAACCTCTTTTCTTTATTAAGTACCCAGACATGGGCATTTCTTTATAGGAATGGAAAACAGACTAATACAGACTGTTACTATATACTGGTCCTTTAAAAGAAGAATCTCCCTTTTTAAAAAAATTAAAGAAAATAGTTGTTTGTTTTCATGTAAAGCACCCAGTGCAATGCCTATCATGTAGTTGGGGATCTGCTGACGCAAACACATTGCTATTCGAGAAAATACCGTAATGAAGTCTTCATGTATAATTCTTGGTTTCTATTTTCTAAAAAAATTTATATTTTTAATTACAAAAGCAACGTGTACTTGTTTTAACAAATTAAAATATCAAATTACATTTACATTTTAAATTAATTGACAAGTGTGTGGCTTTTGTGTTTCCCAGGGAGACAAAATTGTTGGGTAAAAAGAGGCTCAGCTATGGCTCATGTTATATTCTATGCTTAACATTGGGTGTGGCATAGGGTAAACTCCCAATTTAGTGACTCAGGCTGCCACTATGGAGATCAGTTTGGCTGAGGATCCTGCCAGGAACATTGAAATGGCCTCCTAATGGGGCTCCACTCCTCCAGCCTCTATCCACTGCTGCCTGATTAATTAATTAAAGCCTGATTAATTAAAGCACATCTCTGATCCTGTCTCTTGGTGTTCCAAGCCCTTCTGTGGCTCCCCGATGCCTTATGGAATCATTCTAAATTCTAGATCTGAAACCACTCTTTCAGCCCATTCCTCTTACCCACTCCACATGAGCCCAGCACAGCCAAACTGCACAGGTCCTTAAATGGTCCCTCACTCTATACCCTCTTGGCCTTGCTTTCTCCTTTGCAGGGGTCATCTTTTCCTCAATCCCTACCTTCTTTCCCATTTTTATGAGCTTCTCAAAGCTGCATCTCTACAAACCCCCTATTTCTTCACCTAGAATTGATTTTGGTTTCCTTCTAATGCCATAACACCATTGCTTCTCTGGACCAGGTTCCTCCACCTCAGTTCTGTTGAAAGTTAGGGACTGGTAACTCCTGGATGTGGGGCTGTCCTGTGCATGTTAGGATGTCCGGCAGCAGCCCAGGCTTCTACCTACTAGATGCCGGCAGCACCTCCTCCACCTAGTGTGGCAGTCATTGCAGACATTGCCCCAAGTCTGTAGGGAGGCAAAATTCCCCCCATTAAAAGCCACTAGTCTAAAGTAATATTTATGCAACAAATCCTCTGCTGCATTTGGGGCTTATGTCTTGCTGGGCAGAGCTACGTAAGCACACCAGACTTAGTTTTCCTTTCTGTAAAAATGACATAATAATAGCATTAAGAGGTTCTATCTTCCTGGGTTGCATCAAGGATTTTGTGCATGCAAAGTGCTTACCAGGTGCTTGGCACATAGTAGTGCTCCATAAATCTTAGTAGTCGATGGAGAATGAATGAATGTGTGCTGAACTGGGCTGGGAGGGGGTTCAGATCTCAGACTGGGACAGGCTGATACACCCTCCATAGCCAGGATGCTGGCCTTCAGAGCAGAGATTCCTCTGCCTCTTCCAGCCGTCCTCCTTCGTCCTCTCCAGCATGGGCAATGGGCACGGGAGCCTGAGGGAGCAGAGGGCTGTGGGCTCCCTTCACAGTGAGGTAGCCAGGTTGGGCGGAACAAGGACAGACATTAAAACCTATTTTCTCACTGGGCATAAGTAATTGGCAAAAAAAGCTCTAAATCCATAGCTGTCGGGTGAAGTCATTTCCGAGAGACAAGAGTATGGAGGGAGAGAGCAGGAGCAGGGAGCCCGGGTGGGAGGGAGCCAGGGGGAGGGAGTGAGATGCAAAGCAAGTAGGAAGAGGCCAGGGCAGAAAATCTGCTCCCAGGCCAGCTCATTCTCTTCCTCTCTAACCCCAGCACTCCCTCTCTCTTCCTCTCTCTCTCTCTCTTTCTGGAAAAAAGAGGTTTCTAAGGTGATGAAGGCAAAGAAAGGCGTCCATGGAATTATTTAATGAGCCAGAATGAATTGCATTTGAAATAATTTAAATGGGATTTGGGAGCATTTAACTGCAGCTCGGGATCTTAACTAGAGTGGGAAAGGATCTTTGTGCTAATTGCTGGCAATGATATTCCTACAGAGAGGGAGAGATAGCGGTGAGCAATTAGCAGATGGAGGGGTAATTTCAGGGTCTGCACTGCTTGGCCAGGAGAGTAAGCACCTTGGTGGAGCTGCCTGGGAAGCCTAAGTCCCCCAGTAGGGGGCAGGTGAAGCCTGGGACTTGTGGGGGAAGTGGGTGGAGGAGAAGGGTGATGAGGTGCTGGGGTGGGGAATACCAGCTCTGGGTTTCAGGAATGTAGGTGGAGGTAGGAGGTGGGGTTCAGCATCTTCCTAAGGGAGGGGTAGGGGGATGAGGGTCTCCAGAAGGGAGATAAAGTGAAACACCTAGCCCCTTCCTTTATCTCAGCCCCACCTTCTAGGTTGCTGGCTTTTGGAAGGCAGTGAATCTCACCCAGATTCCAAGTGAGGGAGCAGTGACATCCCCATTTCAGTTCTTTCTGTTCCATTTCACGCACTTTACCCAGACTTTCCTTTGTTGGTTTCACCTTTTTTGGCTTTGTGAGTAAGGCCCTGTTCATGGACTTTTGGATGCACAGAAAACTCTAGGAAGATATTCTTAGCCCCACTTTACATATAGGAAAACAGGCTTACAATTGGGACTTAGGTGATAACATGAGGGAGATGTAGGAGGGCATAGACAGCCAAGGCAAGATAGTGAGGGAGTCAGGGGCAGGGCCAGACCAAAGGAGCATGGAGAGGGTCTTCCAATGAGGTGAACTTCAGAGTTGATGAAAGTCCTTATGGACACAAGCAGGGGACCCAATTAGACAGACACTTCTGTACTCATGCTCCTGAGTGGGGGATCCAATAAAAAAACTAAAATAGATGTGTGAACACAGGGGACACCAATGAACAATAATGAGGAGAGCGTGGAGAGGAGAGGAGATAAGAAAAGGAGGAAATTCCAGGGATCATAAAAAGAATAAGCGAAAACTTCCCCACCAGACTCCCAGCTCTGGGGCCCCTCCTCTTTGGAGAAGCCTGTTACTGTTGCTTTTGCAATAAATCTGTTTGCTTGCTATCTCTGTGTCCTGTTCTACAATTCTTTGCTGAATGGAGACAATGAACCCAAGACCCCTAGACAGTAACAAACTCACAGTCAATGAATAACAGAGGGTGACCTAAGACCCAGGAGTCATTCTGTTATAGTATTTAGACAAATGTGAATGACAGTGTTGCTATTTTCCAGGATGGGTCTAGGAGACTTGTTTCCTAGAATTGTAAGTAATATATGAAGATCTAAAATGCTAACTTCCATATGAGAGCCAGAGGAGAGAGGGATTACTTCTGAATGACTTGCAAGAGGGATGACTTGCAAAGGTGTCACCTTGAAAACAGAATTTGGGTACGTGGAGATCTGGAGGAACGACTGTGACAGAGGGCATTATTTGAGCAAAGACAGGAAGATGGGAAAGCAAGAGACAAACATTGGTAGACATCAGATATTTCTCTATGTCTGGAGAGAAGATAGAGCTAGGGAAGAGTTGTAATCAGGGAACTGAGGTCAATGGGATTGAATCTCATTGTGCGGGCAGTGGGGAGCTGCTTGGAGTTTGAGCCAGGGAGTAGTGCCGTAGGTATTAATCTGGAGTGGTGGGGAATGGTTTGGAGTGGAAAAGGGATGACTGCTGAAGCCAGTTAGAGATTGTCCTAGAAGAATACAGAAGAAGCAAGAAGGGCCTGAGCAGGGGCATTGGTAGTGAGATGGAGATAGTAGAGTCCCTCTCTCTCCCTCCATCCATTGCTCTGCTCTCAGCATTATGCCCGCTCTCATGGATGTGTTCTGGATCCTCAGCAGGAGTTGAACTTCAACTTGGGTTTGAAAGAGGTAACTCACAGCATGTGTATCAAATGTGGGGCACAAAGCTGGTGTAGCCAGGGGGTCATCTTGTTATCTGGGCCATTCCTTACCCATGGCAGATGGCAACCAAAGCCACCCAAGACCATGGTCATTTTCCCTGTATGGTAACTCCACAATCTCTCTTTCCCTCAGAGGTCTGCATTTGATCATGCTGATAGTCCAGATGGCCTGCCCTAGCCTCAACTTTGAGCACAAGCACCTCCATCTTCTAGTTTTGAGATGTTGGCAGAGAGAAAATTGGTCCCCTGGGTATGGTTGTAGCTCATCCCTGGAGTGAGGTAAACAGACTGGACCTGCATAGAATGGGTTTTGATTTTGATTTAAACATGAGGACAGGCCGTTGGACCTCATGATCTCTGGGTCCCTTTCGACCCCAATTCTTAAACATCCCTCATTGCATTGCATATTTCATTCATTCTGTCCTCCATGCCACCTCCTCCAGGAAGACTGCCCTTTCCCTCCCCTTCTTAGCCACCTTATGTCTCTCGAAGGATCTGCTTTCTGGGAGAGTTGCCTATAGGTAGTTTGTGCCTGTGTTGTCCCTCCTCTGTAGAAGACCAGCAAAAGGCATGATAGAAATTTATTATTAGCTCATTTTGTTCCATTGTCCCAGATGTGGAACCCATATAAAATCTTAATTTAATGTATAATAGTAATAATAATAACATAATTTTACTAATCAATGTGATACAGCTTTAAATTATTGTTTAGATTACACTATCAATATAATATAGCTTTAGATTATTGTTTCCAATTTATTTTAATGTACTGTGACCATTTGATTGAAATATTCACAAAATTGAAAACTTGGGACAAGGGGTTAATTGGTTGCTACGATTTTACTATTATTAATAATGCAGCTAATGATAACTATTAAAGTTACCACTACACTGAGTATATGCTGAGGATCTCAGTACATTATTTATAATTCTCAAACAAACCTGGAAAGGAGATACCATTGCTTCCATTTTCAAGTGAGGAAAGTCAAGAGAGGCCAAGTCACTTGGCCCCTACCCTACATCCTTTTTTTTTTTTAATATTTATTTTTTAGTTGTAGGTGGACACAATATCTTTATTTTATTTTTATGTGGTGCTGAAGATCAAACCCAGTGCCTCCCGCATGCTAGGCGAGCACGCTACCACTGCGCCATAACCCCAGCCCCCGTACCCTACATCTTAAATGGGAAGGTGTTAGGATTTGCTTCTGGGCTGGCCGGCTCTGAAGTGTGCTCTCTCGTTCTCTCTCTTTTCTCTCTTTCTCTCTATGTGTCTCTCTCTTTCTCTGTGTGTGTGTGTCTCTCTCTCTGAGGAATTAGAATTGTCATGATTATGCTCCCAAATAATCATCTCATGGTCGGAAGGATAATAATAGCGAACCACATTGAGTATGTTAAGCTTGGGTTATTGTTCATCTGAAAGTCTCCCCAAGGGTTTAACACATGAGATGAGGCTTGTTTATTGTTCTAAATTCTCAGATCATGCAGCTTTCCGCAGCTTCAGGCACTCCGAGTGCTAGGCCTGGTGAGTTTATACTTAGCTTTTTGAGTGGTCGAAGTGGTTGCTGAGAAATGCTATTGCTCTGGGGTCTTCCAGCCCATAGGTGGCGCTGTTGGACCCCGGGAAGTCTCAAGGCCCAGTTGCCGCTGGATGGGAAGCCGCACTGCCAAGCCAGTTCCAGCTCAGATCTATTAACAGCACTGTTTGTAAGAATGGACCCTGGAAAAAACCTAAATGACCATCAAGATGGGCCTGGTTAAATAAATTATGATACACCCATATAATGGAATGCCATGTAGCCATTAAAAATTATGACATAGATTTATGTTGATTGATATAGAAAGATATCTCACCATATATTTTGTTGAGGGAAAAGCATGCCTCGGGACATTTGATATATATAGCATTATCCCAGAGATATAAAATTGTGAAAGAAAGAGACAGAGATGGATAGCAAGCAGGATGTTCACCAAAACTATTAACAGTGGCTCTTTAGATGGTGTGATTTTTACTTTAACCTTATCTGCAATGTGTGAGTTTTTAAAATAGCAAGGATGCCTTATCTTTACAAATGGGAAAAATGGGGTTAGTTTCCATTTGAAAATTTTAGAAAGCAAACCAAACTGAAGGTCTCACTAAGTCTCTCTGAATATTGTCCCCTTTAAGAATGTAACCACCTCTGAGGTCTCATCTGTGTGTTGGTGCCTAGTTATTCCCTCTCAGAGGAGTGGAGACATTTATCTCCAGTGTTAGAAATAGGAAAGGCTCAGGACGCCTTTGGTGGGGCCATTCCAGGCTACATTTCACAGCTCAGGGCCTCGGTGGACCCAAGGACATCCCACCAGGGTATCTCGGCTGTACCCAGCAGCACTGCCTTCCCGGCCTCCCTCCCACCCTTGTCTCCTACATCTT
Source organism: Xerus rutilus (assembly GCA_028644305.1). Taxonomy (NCBI): domain Eukaryota; kingdom Metazoa; phylum Chordata; class Mammalia; order Rodentia; family Sciuridae; genus Xerus; species Xerus rutilus. The sequence continues at coordinate 5,688 of JAQQSJ010001312.1, read as the reverse complement.
CACCCTCCTCCTGGTGACTCCAGCTTTCATCTCCACAAATTCTATTCAGCAGCGAGTCCCTGAACTTTCTAATTGAGATCAGAGATAAATATAGTGGGGAAGGCAGGAGAGAGAGGGAGGAGGCCTAGTTTTAATTTGCAGCATTTCCCATTAATAACAACTTCTAATTAAAAAGTCTCCATCTCCCAGTCCAAGTCCAAGGGAAAAGTCTCCCCAGGTCTGTCTGTCTGGAACCTTTGTGCCAGTGAGTTCAGAGTGCAGATTTCTGAACCAGCTGAGCCCTTGCTGTCAGGAGCCATAATTAAAGTGGTGGGGGAGGTGAGGGAAGAAAAAGGATGTCATCTAAGACCATAGGGAACTTCCCTCACTGGAGTCCCAAAACCAGGCCATATACCTTCTTCGGGCTATGGTTGGTGCCTGTTGGGACATTCGTCTTAGAGAGGGTATCCGGTCAGGATGAACCTTGAGGCAGCTGTTCAGCGGGGTGGGGAGCATTTTTAGGGTTGCTAAGGCTGAGTGTTATGTGGGTGCATGAGGGCAAAAGCAGGGCACTCTAAGAGGGAGCACCCTGTTAATTTCAGGATGCATCTGCTTCATCTCTTTCCTTTCATTTCCCAGAATCTTCTCTGGGGTGACTCCCTTATTCTGTAATATGTGCCTGTGTGTGAATGTGTGTGTGTGTGTGTGTGAGTGTGTGTGAGTGTGTGTGTCTGTGTGTGTGTGTGTGAGTGTGTGTGAGTGTGTGTGTCTCTGTGTGTGTGTGTGTAGGGATGTAGTGCTGCTGACAGAGGAGCGATGGCTGTTAATGGTCCAAGACAGTAGGATGTGCCACTTAGTATTGATCTAAATACAAGTTTATTTTTTCCCTCAGAAACATTTTAATGCCTTTGTTACTTGCTGAACTGAAGTAGGCACTCAATAAGTAGCTGTGAATAAATGAAGGCTGAATGAAAAGATCCTCCGTGAGCTTTCAGTCACTTACAGCTGGCTGGTTCCTTAGCACCTCCACTTGGATGTTTGACAGGCATCTCAGACTTAATCTGCCTAAACTCGGTTGACTGTCCTCTCCAGACCTGCCCATCATGCTGTCTTCTCCTATCTCACTAAAGGCAACTCCATCCTTCCGATTGCTCTGGCCAGAAGTCTGGATGACATCCTTGGCTCTCTTCTCTCTCCGTGCTTGCTCATCCTTTACCCATGTGGGGCGGGACTACCTTCCTTAGATCTCCAGAATTCAGCTGACTTCTCAGCTCTGCTGCTGAGTCCCTGTTTGGAATCTGTGTCCTCTCTCTTCTGTAGTACAGTCATGCTTCATTTAACGACAGCTCACACTCTGAGAGATGCACCACTAGGTGATTCTGTCCTTGTGTGAACATCGCACAGCATACTTACACCAACCTAGATGGCAGAGATCAATCATTCCACGTGGCCTCTTCAATCACTCCTCGTGGCCTCTGGATGCAATCAAGAGACATGGTAGACACAAGATGGACGAGGCTGCTGTTTGTGCAGCACAGCACATTGGTGTACTGTGAACTATTATAAGTTATAAGCAGGAGTACACTAAAATAATGATAAAGCAATGGGATAGTAAATGCTTTAACCAGTAACATAGTTGTGTATTATAAAGTATTCTGCATTGTGCATAATTACACTTGCTATAGTTTTCTGTGACTGGCAGGGTCGGAGGTCTGCTTATACCACAAATGTGAGAGTGATGTTTGGCTCTACAACTTTACAGTGGCTGTAACATCAGGAGGTGATAGGAATTTTTCAGTTCCATTAAAATCTTGAGAGCACCATTGTATGTACATGGACCAAAATGTGCTCCACGACAGCATTTCAGTAGCTTCCTAACTGCTCAGCCTGTTCTCACTCTTGCTCCTTAAAATGTGTTTTAAATCCAGCAGCCAGAGGGAATCATTTAAAGCACAAGTCAGATGATGCCCCTGTTCTATTTAGACCCCTCCAGAGGCTCCCTTCCTCACTCAGGGTGAGGCCTCAAGCCCTGCCTTCCTGGCCCCTTATCACCGCCTTTGCCTCACCTCCTCCTGCTCTACCCCAGGCCTTCTCTCCAGTCAGGTGGTCTCTCTGCCACTCCGTGGCCATGCAACTCACACTTCTGCCCTAGGATCCTAGCACTTGACCTTCCTCTGCTTAGAAGGCTTTTCCTCCAGGTACTCACATGGCCACATCTTTCCCCTACCACAGGTAGTCCACTCTGATCATCCAACTTAAAATTGTAATTCTGCCCCACTCCAGTAAGAGAATGCCCTGCCTTGTTATTTTTTTTTCATGGCACTTGTCATTTTCCGATTTTTCTTATTTATTTTACTTATTCCTTATCCTCACCCCACTAGAAGGTATATGCCATCAGGGCAGAGTGTTTTAAATCAATTTCTTTTAGCAACAAGAAAAAGGCCTGGCACATGTAATTGACCAATGAGCCATTTGTTGAATGAATGTGTACAAGTGACCTAAATTGTCAAGTTAAGGTCAAGGTTTACTCATGCAAGAAGTACAACCAAATGTCACCCAACCGGGTCCTACCACCTGGGAAGGGGAAAGCTATTGTTATAAGGGAAGTGTGGGAATCAGGGGGACTTGAGTTTGCAGTCTAGCCTAGTCATTTTCGAACTCTGTGGCCTTGGGACTTTGCTTAACTTTTCTGAGCCTCTGTGTATGTTAGTTCATTGCTGTGACAGAAATAACTGACAAGAACAACTGAGAGGAGGAAAATTTTATTTTGGGCTCATGGTTTCAGAGGTTCAGTCCATGGGTGACTGACTCCATTGCTGTGGGCCTGAGGTGAGGCAGGGAATCATGGCAGAAGGACATAGTGGAAGGAGGCTATTTAGCTTATGGTAGCCAGGAAGCAGAGGAAGAGAGAGGAGCCAGGGATACAATATAATCCCCAAGGGCACACCTCCAGTGACCTATTTCCTCTAGTCATGCCCCATCTGCCTACAGTTATCGCCAGTAGTCCATTCAAATTATTAATCCATCAAATGGATTAATTTATTCATGAGGTCACAACTCTTATAATCTGATAGTTCACTTCTGAACATTGCTACATCAGATATCATGTTTCTCACACATGATCTTTTCAGGGAAAACTTCATATCCAAACCATAATAGCCTCCAATTGCTTCATTTATAAAATGAGGATAATGATAACACCTATCTTATAGGACAGTGGATGGGAATAATCAAAGAAATGATATACAGTTCTTCTGACCAGCACAATTTACCTAGCAAGCTAGAAGTGGTGGTGTAATTTTATTGTCAACAAGGAAGAACTTGTAAATCAGCAGTGACCGTTGACCATGAAAGTGAATGTAATTTTTTCTCTGCAGAAAGAAGGCGTTGGTATTAAGAAACAGCAAGGAGATGGGTCTTGTCCAAGCCCAGCTGGAGCCTAGTTCTGGAATCACTTTAAGAAATAGGAAATGAATGGGAATGGTCAAGAAGAGAGTGACAAGGAGTAAGAGCTAAAGACCCAACATCATGTCTCCTAGTGGTCACCAGGAAGAGCTGGTGCACAGCAGGGTTTAGCAAATTTTTGGTACAGGGTCAGGCAGTAAATATCTTTGTCTTGGCAGGTTATATAATCTCTGCCACAGCTACTCAATTCTGCCATCTAAGTGCTTTCATAGTCAAATGGATGTGGCTGTGCTTCAATAAAACTTTATTTACAAAATAGGTGGAGGGCCAGATTTGGCCCCAGGGTTGTGGGTTACCGATTCCTGATCCACAGGACCCTTTTTGAGCTGCCGCAAGGAATATCTGAAAGGACCATTCTGAAGGTCTTTTAGGGGAGAAGTGGGGCTGAAGGATGGAAAGTATAAGTCTATATATTTTATTTTCTTTAAAGATGATGTTGAACCAGCCTGAGATTCAGGTTGAGCCTAATCAAAATGGGCTGCATTGGACAGAAGGTTGTGAGTACTCATCCATGGATTTGTTCAGATAAAAGCTAGGGCCACTTAGCAGAAACATCAGTGTATTCAAATGTTGGAAAAGTGGTTGATCCTGTCCTTGGAACTTTCAAAATCCCTGCTTATCGGGATATTCTAAGGTATAAGCATATTGACATTCAGGAAAACAAAGTCACAAATTTGGCACCTCTCCAATGAATGCGGCATTGAAATTTTCTGATTGAAGATAGATTTACTTTCTAATTATATCCCTAAGTGGATTTTGTGCACATATCCACAGGTGGAAACCAACAAGAATGCGCTGTCAACTTTACTTAGGATGCAATCCATCTCGGTACTCACTTGGGTTTCTCATGAAGACCCAGACACTGAACTGTCACCAGCCTACTAATCAAACAGCTTGAGGAAGGTGTGATAATTCATTTTTTCATTCAGAACCAAGAATGGCAAACATCTGGCACAGTAGTCTCTACTCCTCTCTCCTTCATGTTTTTGAAAACATTGCTAATTGATCTTGACTGTCATTTTGCTTGGACCTTGGTCTCAAATAGTTAAGGTTATAGAACTTTTATAATAGGAGGGGCCAGGGACAGCTGCCTAGTTGGAATAGGGGTGAGAAGGTGAGATCAAAGATGATGGATGTCAAAAAATGGAGGAAGAATGATTGAGAATCCCCAGAACCCCCTTGGCTCCCAGTGTCTCACCAACCCAGCATCCTTTCCAGTACATTGCTCTTGGTAGCTACAATAAAGTTATTGGAGGTGGCTGTTTCTCATCTTTGGTTTAGACAATTCAAGAATGAAAACAGACATTTTCTATAACCTCCAAGAAGTTGGTCAGAGGACAGTAAGCAGACTGTTGATAACCTGGGATTCTCTAATGAGCATCCTGTTTAGAAAAACTCAAGAGGATGGGTTCTCTCAGCAACTTTGATATCATGACATTGTAATGAGGCAGGTACTGGAAGGTGGTCAAAACTTTGGGTTACAGGCATCCTCAAAGCCAGGTACTAGAAAACATTGAGTAATATGTGGGTGACCACTATTCGTCTGACCTTTTTCTGTATACTAGGGCCAACTGTGTTCATGACCAAGTGACTGGTAGGGCAGAAGGACAAGGTGAAGAATGGAATTTGGTGAGAGTAAGAGAGTGGTAGTCTTAGCCATGTACCTGTATGCCCAGATGAATGTGGTGTGGAGGCAGGTTAGGATCAGCTGTGAGTGTGTATTTGTGGAAATGGGGTGAACCCACTGGAAACATCTTCTAGAAGGGCAGCCCCAAAATTTGAGGATCTGTAGGATAAAGTGGGAATAGCCTAGGTCCTGTCATAGAAAAATGATATCTGCCATGAGACCCCAAAGGCCAAGGTGACATGTAAATGGCAGACCTGGAAGCAAGACTAGTCATTGGTAGTATTTGTCACAGGATGGAATTGGGTATGATGGATGGATAAGGTAAGCAATTCTGAAGTATATAAATATACTAAAATAAATATAGTAAAATATGAAGACATCACTATATCTGGGGTTTCTCAGCCTTGGCATTATGGATATGTTGGACAAGATAATTATTTATTCTGGGGCAGCCCTGTTCATTGTAGGAGGCTTAGCGGCATCCCTGGCCTCTATTCACTAGATGCCAGTGATACCTGCCCACCCACCCCAGGTAGTGAGAAGCAAAAATGTGATATTAGCAAATAGTCCTAGAGGACAAATCACTACCAACTGTGAACCACTCCATAGGCTGCTAG